>JAFJHM010000195.1:0-24899 GCA_019201815.1 Bombus balteatus
AAAATCGACGAATGCTTAAGTTTTTCGAGCTTCTGGTCTTGTTTTGAGGCTATAATGCAAGTGCACTACGTTCTGCGTGTAAAATGCAGTAAATTGACCGCTTCAACGTCGAAATATCTCAAACGGGAACGCAATTACGCTTGTTTTCGCCAAAAATCGACGAATGCTTAAGTTTTTGGAGCCTCTGGGCTTGTTTTGACGCTATAATGCAAGCGCACTGCGTTCTGCATGTAAAATGCAGTAAATTGACTGCTTAAACTTCGAACTATCTCAAACCGGTACGAAATTACGCTTACATTCGCCAAAAATCGACGAATGCTTAAGTATTTCGAGCTTCTGGGCTTGTTTTGACGCTATAATGCAAGTGCACTACGTTCTGTATGTAAAATGCAGTAAATTGACTGCTTAAACTTCGAAATATCTCAAACCGGTACGAAATTACGCTTATTTTTCAAGTAAAATCGACGAATGCTTAAGTTTTTCGAGCTTCTGGTCTTGTTTTGACGCTATAATGCAAGTGCACTACGTTCTGCGTGTAAAATGCAGTAAATTGACCGCTTCAACGTCGAAATATCTCAAACGGGAACGAAATTACGCTTATTTTCGCCAAAAATCGACGAATGCTTAAGTTTTTCGAGCCTCTGGGCTTGTTTTGACGCTATAATGCAAGTGCACTACGTTCTGCATGTAAAATGCAGTAAATTGACTGCTTAAACGTCCGAAATATCTCAAACGGGAACGAAATTACGCTTATTTTCGCCTAAAATCGACGAATGCTTAAGTTTTTTCGAGCTTCTGGGCTTGTTTTGACGCTATAATGCAAGTGCACTTTACGTTCTGACGCGTAAAATGCAGTAAATTGACTGCTTAAACGTCGAAATATCTCAAACCGGGAACGAAATTACGCTTATTTTTCGCGTAAAATCGACGAATGCTTAAGTTTTTCGAGCCTCTGGGCTTGTTTCGACGCTATAATGCAAGTGCACTACGTTCTGCATGTAAAATGCAGTAAATTGACTGCTTAAACTCGAAATATTCTCAAACCGGTACGAAATTACGCTTATTTTTCGCCAAAATCGACGAATGCTTAAGTTCTTCGTGCTTCTGGGCTTGTTTTGACGCTATAATGCAAATGCACTACGTTCTGCATGTAAAATGCAGTAAATTGACTGGCTTAAACGTCGAAATATCTCAAACCGGAACGAAATTACGCTCATTTTTCGCCAAAAATCGACGAATGCTTAAGTTTTTCGAGCCTCTGGGCTTGCGTTTTGACGCTATAATGCAAGTGCACTACGTTCTGCATGTAAAATGCAGTAAATTGACTGCTTAAACGTCGAAATATCTCAAACCGGAACGAAATTACGCTTTACTTTTCGCCAAAAATCGACGAATGCTTAAGTTTTTCGAGCTTCTGGTCTTGTTTTGACGCTATAATGCAAGTGCACTACGTTCTGCATGTAAAATGCAGTAAATTGACTGCTTAAACGTCGAAATATCTCAAACCGGTACGAAATTACGCTTATTTTCAGCTAAAATCGGCGAATGCTTAAGTTTTTCGAGCTTCTGGGCTTGTTCTCGACGCTATAATGCAAGTGCACTACGTTCTGCGTGTAAAATGCAGTAAATTGACCGCTTCAACGTCGAAATTATCTCAAACCGGAACGAAATTACGCTTATTTTCGCCAAAAATCGACGAATGCTTAAGTTTTTCGAGCCTCTGGGCTTGTTTCGACGCTATAATGCAAGTGCACTACGTTCTGCACGTAAAATGCAGTAAATTGACTGCTTAAACTTCGAAATATCTCAAAACGGAACGAAATTACGCTTATTTTCCGCCAAAAATCGACGGAATGCTTAAGTTTTTCGAGCTTCTGGGCTTGTTTTGACGCTATAATGCAAGTGCACTGCGTTCTGCGTGTAAAATGCAGTAAATTGACTGCTTCAACGTCGAAATATCTCAAACCGGAATGAAATTACCTTATTTTTCGCCCAAAATCGACGAATGCTTAAGTTTTCGAGCTTCTGGGCTTGTTTTGACGCTATAATGCAAGTGCACTACGTTCTGCATGTAAAATGCAGTAAATTGACTGCTTAAACGTCGAAATATCTCAAACCGGTAATGAAATTACGCTCATTTTTCGCCAAAAATCGACGAATGCTTAAGTTTTTCGAGCCTCTGGGCTTGTTTTGACGCTATAATGCAAGTGCACTACGTTCTGCATGTAAAATGCAGTAAATTGACCGCTTCCAACGTCGAAATATCTCAAACGGGAACGAAATTACGCTTTATTTTCGCCAAAATCGACGAATGCTTAAGTTTTCGAGGCATCTGGGCTTGTTTTGACGCTATAATGCAAGTGCACTACGTTCTGCATGTAAAATGCAGTAAATTGACCTGCTTAAACTTCGAAATATCTCAAACGGGAACGAAATTACGCTTATTTTCGCCTAAAATCGACGAATGCTTAAGTTTTTCGAGCCTCTGGGCTTGTTTCGACGCTATAATGCAAGTGCACTACGTTCTCGCATGTAAAATGCAGTAAATTGACTGCTTCAACGTCGAAATATCTCAAACCGGAACGAAATTACGCTTATTTTCACGCCTAAAATCGACGAATGCTTAAGTTTTTCGGAGCTTCTGGGCTTGTTTTGATGCTATAATGCAAGTGCACTACGTTCTGCGTGTAAAATGCAGTAAATTGACCGCTTAAACGTCGAAATATCTCAAACGGGAACGAAATTACGCTTATTTTCGGCTAAAATCGACGAATGCTTAAGTTTTTCGTGCTTCTGGGCTTGTTTTGACGCTATAATGCAAGTGCACTACGTTCTGCATGTGAAATGCAGTAAATTGACTGCTTAAACTTCGAAATATCTCAAACCGGAACGAAATTACGCTTAGTTTTCGCCAAATATCGACGAATGCTTAAGTTTTTCGAGCCTCTGGGCTTGTTTCGACGCTATAATGCAAGTGCACTACGTTCTGCATGTAAAATGCAGTAAATTGACTGCTTAAACTTCGAAATATCTCAAACCGGTATGAAATTACGCTTATTTTCTCCAAAAAATCGACGAATGCTTAAGTTTTTCGTGCTTCTGGTCTTGTTTTGATGCTATAACGCAAATGCACTACGTTCTCCAGTGTAAAATGCAGTAAATTGACTGCTTAAACTTCGAAATATCTCAAACCGGAACGAAATTACGCTTATTTTCGCCAAAAATCGACGAATGCTTAAGTTTTCGAGCCTTCTGGGCTTGTTTTCGACGCTATAATGCAAGTGCACTACGTTCTGCATGTAAAATGCAGTAAATTGACTGCTTAAACGTCGAAATATCTCAAACCGGTACGAAATTACGCTTATTTTTCGCCAAAAATCGACGAATGCTTAAGTTTTTCGAGCTTCTGGGCTTGTTTTGACGCTATAATGCAAGTGCACTACGTTCTGCATGTAAAATGCAGTAAATTGACCGCTTAAACTTCGAAATATCTCAAACGGGAACGAAATTACGCTTATTTTTCGCCAAAAATCGACGAATGCTTAAGTTTTTCGAGCCTCTGGGCTTGTTTTGACGCTATAATGCAAGTGCACTACGTTCTGCATGTAAAATGCAGTAAATTGACTGCTTAAACTTCGAAATATCTCAAACCGGTACGAAATTACGCTTATTTTTCAAGTAAAATCGACGAATGCTTAAGTTTTTCGAGCTTCTGGGCTTGTTTTGACGCTATAATGCAAGTGCACTACGTTCTGCATGTAAAAATGCAGTAAATTGACCGCTTCAACGTCGAAATATCTCAAACGGGAACGAAATTACGCTTATTTTCGCCAAAATCGACGAATGCTTAAGTTTTTCGAGCTTCTGGGCTTGTTTTGACGCTATAATGCAAGTGCACTACGTTCTGCATGTAAAATGCAGTAAATTGACCGCTTAAACGTCGAAATATCTCAAACGGGAACGAAATTACGCTTATTTTTCGCCAAAATCGACGAATGCTTAAGTTTTTTCGAGCCTCTGGGCTTGTTTTGACGCTTATAATGCAAGTGCACTACGTTCTGCATGTAAAATGCAGTAAATTGACCGCTTAAACGTCGAAATATCTCAAACGGGAACGAAATTACGCTTATTTTCGCCGAAAATCGACGAATGCTTAAGTTTTTCGAGCTTCTGGGCTTGTTTTGACGCTATAATGCAAGTGCACTACGTTCTGCGTGTAAAATGCAGTAAATTGACCGCTTCAACGTCGAAATATCTCAAACGGGAACGAAATTACGCTTATTTTTCGCCAAAAATCGACGAATGCTTAAGTTTTTCGAGCCTCTGGGCTTGTTTTGACGCTATAATGCAAGTGCACTACGTTCTGCGCGTAAAATGCAGTAAATTGACTGCTTAAACTTCGAAATATCTCAAACCGGTACGAAATTACGCTTACTTTCGCCAAAAATCGACGAATGCTTAAGTTTTTCGAGCCTCTGGGCTTGTTTTGACGCTATAATGCAAGTGCACTACGTTCTGCATGTAAAATGCAGTAAATTGACTGCTTAAACTTCGAAATATCTCAAACCGGGTACGAAATTACGCTTATTTTTCGCGTAAAATCGACGAATGCTTAAGTTTTTCGAGCTTCTGGGCTTGTTTTGACGCTATAATGCAAGTGCACTACGTTCTGCGTGTAAAATGCGGTAAATTGACCGCTTAAACGTCGAAATATCTCAAACGGGAACGAAATTACGCTTATTTTTCGCCAAAAATCGACGAATGCTTAAGTTTTTCGAGCTTCTGGGCTTGCTTTGACGCTATAATGCAAGTGCACTACGTTCTCGCACGTAAAATGCAGTAAATTGACCGCTTTAAACTTCGAAATATCTCAAACGGGAACGAAATTACGCTTATTTTTCGCCAAAAATCGACGAATGCTTAAGTTTTTCGAGCTTCTGGGCTTGCTTTGACGCTATAATGCAAGTGCACTACGTTCTGTATGTAAAATGCAGTAAATTGACTGCTTAAACTTCGAAATATCTCAAACCGGTACGAAATTACGCTTATTTTTCGCCAATAAATCGACGAATGCTTAAGTTTTTCGAGCTTCTGGGCTTGTTTTGACGCTATAATGCAAGTGCACTACGTTCTGCATGTAAAATGCAGTAAATTGACTGCTTAAACTTCGAAATATCTCAAACCGGTACGAAATTACGCTTATTTTCGGCAAAAATCGACGAATGCTTAAGTTTTTTCGAGCTTCTGGGCTTGTTTCGACGCTATAATGCAAGTGCACTACGTTCTGCGTGTAAAATGCAGTAAATTGACTGCTTAAACGTCGAAATATCTCCCGGGAACGAAATTACGCTTATTTTCGGCAAAAATCGACGAATGCTTAAGTTTTTCGAGCTTCTGGGCTTGTTTCGACGCTATAATGCAAGTGCACTACGTTCTGCGCGTAAAATGCAGTAAATTGACTGCTTAAACGTCGAAATATCTCAAACGGGAACGAAATTACTCTTATTTTTCGCCAAAAATCGACGAATGCTTAAGTTTTTCGAGCTTCTGGGCTTGTTTTGACGCTATAATGCAAGTGCACTACGTTCTGCATGTAAAATGCAGTAAATTGACTGCTTAAACGTCGAAATATCTCAAACGGGAACGAAATTACGCTTATTTTCGCCAAAAATCGACGAATGCTTAAGTTTTTCGAGCTTCTGGGCTTGTTTCGACGCTATAATGCAAGTGCACTACGTTCTGCATGTAAAATGCAGTAAATTGACCGCTTCAACGTCGAAATATCTCAAACGGGAACGAAATTACGCTTATTTTTCGCCAAAAATCGACGAATGCTTAAGTTTTTCGAGCTTCTGGGCTTGTTTTGACGCTATAATGCAAGTGCACTACGTTCTGCATGTAAAATGCAGTAAATTGACTGCTTAAACGTCGAAATATCTCAAACCGGTACGAAATTACGCTTATTTTTCCGGTAAAATCGACGAATGCTTAAGTTTTTCGAGCTTCTGGGCTTGTTTTGACGCTATAATGCAAGTGCACTACGTTCTGCGTGTAAAATGCAGTAAATTGACTGCTTAAACGTCGAAATATCTCAAACGGGAACGAAATTACGCTTACTTTCGCCAAAAATCGACGAATGCTTAAGTTTTTCGAGCTTCTGGGCTTGTTTTGACGCTATAATGCAAGTGCACTACGTTCTGCATGTAAAATGCAGTAAATTGACTGCTTAAACTTCGAAATATCTCAAACCGGTACGAAATTACGCTTATTTTTCGCCAAAAATCGACGAATGCTTAAGTTTTTCGAGCTTCTGGGCTTGTTTTGACGCTATAATGCAAGTGCACTACGTTCTGCGTGTAAAATGCAGTAAATTGACTGCTTAAACGTCGAAATATCTCAAACGGGAACGAAATTACGCTTATTTTTTCGCCAAAAATCGACGAATGCTTAAGTTTTTCGAGCTTCTGGGCTTGTTTTGACGCTATAATGCAAGTGCACTACGTTCTGCGTGTAAAATGCAGTAAATTGACTGCTTAAACGTCGAAATATCTCAAACGGGAACGAAATTACGCTTACTTTCGCCAAAAATCGACGAATGCTTAAGTTTTTCGAGCCTCTGGGCTTGTTTCGACGCTATAATGCAAGTGCACTACGTTCTGCATGTAAAATGCAGTAAATTGACTGCTTAAACTTCGAAATATCTCAAACCGGTACGAAATTACGCTTATTTTTCCAGTAAAATCGGCGAATGCTTAAGTTTTTCGAGCTTCTGGGCTTGTTTTGACGCTATAATGCAAGTGCACTACGTTCTGCGTGTAAAATGCAGTAAATTGACCGCTTCAACGTCGAAATATCTCAAACGGGAACGAAATTACGCTTATTTTTCGCCAAAAATCGACGAATGCTTAAGTTCTTCGTGCTTCTGGGCTTGTTTTGACGCTATAACGCAAGTGCACTACGTTCTGCGCGTAAAATGCAGTAAATTGACTGCTTAAACTTCGAAATATCTCAAACGGGAACGAAATTACGCTTATTTTCGCCAAAAATCGACGAATGCTTAAGTTTTTCGAGCTTCTGGGCTTGTTTTGATGCTATAATGCAAGTGCACTACGTTCTGTATGTAAAATGCAGTAAATTGACTGCTTAAACTTCGAAATATCTCAAACGGGAACGAAATTACGCTTATTTTTCGCCAAAAATCGACGAATGCTTAAGTTTTTCGAGCCTCTGGGCTTGTTTCGACGCTATAATGCAAGTGCACTACGTTCTGCATGTAAAATGCAGTAAATTGACTGCTTAAACGTCGAAATATCTCAAACCGGGAACGAAATTACGCTTATTTTCGCCAAAAATCGACGAATGCTTAAGTTTTTCGTGCTTCTGGGCTTGTTTTGACGCTATAATGCAAATGCACTACGTTCTGCGCGTAAAATGCAGTAAATTGACTGCTTAAACTTCGAAATATCTCAAACCGGTACGAAATTACGCTTATTTTCGCCAAAAATCGACGAATGCTTAAGTTTTTCGAGCTTCTGGGCTTGTTTCTGACGCTATAATGCAAGTGCACTACGTTCTGCATGTAAAATGCAGTAAATTGACTGCTTAAACTTCGAAATATCTCAAACCGGTACGAAATTACGCTTATTTTTCGAGTAAAATCGACGAATGCTTAAGTTTTTCGAGCTTCTGGGCTTGTTTTGACGCTATAATGCAAGTGCACTACGTTCTGCGTGTAAAATGCAGTAAATTGACTGCTTCAACGTCGAAATATCTCAAACCGGAACGAAATTACGCTTATTTTTCGCCAAAAATCGACGAATGCTTAAGTTTTTCGAGCTTCTGGGCTTGTTTCGACGCTATAATGCAAGTGCACTACGTTCTGCATGTAAAATGCAGTAGGGTACGAAATTACGCTTATTTTTCGGCTAAAATCGACGAATGCTTAAGTTTTTCGAGCTTCTGGGCTTGTTTTGACGCTATAATGCAAGTGCACTACGTTCTGCGTGTAAAATGCAGTAAATTGACCGCTTCAACGTCGAAATATCTCAAACGGGAACGAAATTACGCTTATTTTCGCAAAAATCGACGAATGCTTAAGTTTTTCGAGCCTCTGGGCTTGTTTCGACGCTATAATGCAAGTGCACTACGTTCTGCATGTAAAATGCAGTAAATTGACTGCTTAAACTTCGAAATATCTCAAACCGGTACGAAATTACGCTTATTTTTCGCCAAAAATCGACGAATGCTTAAGTTTTTCGAGCTTCTGGGCTTGTTTTGACGCTATAATGCAAGTGCACTACGTTCTGCATGTAAAATGCAGTAAATTGACTGCTTAAACGTCGAAATATCTCAAACGGGAACGAAATTACGCTTATTTTCGCCAAAATCGACGAATGCTTAAGTTTTTCGAGCTTCTGGGCTTGTTTTGACGCTATAATGCAAGTGCACTACGTTCTGCATGTAAAATGCAGTAAATTGACTGCTTAAACGTCGAAATATCTCAAACCGGAACGAAATTACGCTCATATTTTCGCCAAAAATCGACGAATGCTTAAGTTTTTCGAGCTTCTGGGCTTGTTTTGACGCTATAATGCAAGTGCACTACGTTCTGCATGTAAAATGCAGTAAATTGACTGCTTAAACTTCGAAATATCTCAAACCGGTACGAAATTACGCTTATTTTTCGCCAAAAATCGACGAATGCTTAAGTTTTTCGAGCTTCTGGGCTTGTTTTGACGCTATAATGCAAGTGCACTACGTTCTGCGTGTAAAATGCAGTAAATTGACCGCTTAAACTTCGAAATATCTCAAACGGGTACGAAATTACGCTTATTTTCGCCAAAAATCGACGAATGCTTAAGTTTTTCGAGCTTCTGGGCTTGTTTTGACGCTATAATGCAAGTGCACTACGTTCTGCACGTAAAATGCAGTAAATTGACTGCTTAAACGTCGAAATATCTCAAACGGGAACGAAATTACGCTTATTTTTCGGCTAAAATCGACGAATGCTTAAGTTTTTCGAGCTTCTGGGCTTGTTTTGACGCTATAATGCAAGTGCACTACGTTCTGCGTGTAAAATGCAGTAAATTGACCGCTTCAAACGTCGAAATATCTCAAACGGGAACGAAATTACGCTTATTTTCGCCAAAAATCGACGAATGCTTAAGTTTTTCGAGCTTCTGGGCTTGCTTTCGACGCTATAATGCAAGTGCACTACGTTCTGCGTGTAAAATGCAGTAAATTGACTGCTTAAACTTCGAAATATCTCAAACCGGTACGAAATTACGCTTATTTTTTCGCAAAATCGACGAATGCTTAAGTTTTTCGAGCTTCTGGGCTTGTTTTGACGCTATAATGCAAGTGCACTACGTTCTGCGTGTAAAATGCAGTAAATTGACTGCTTAAACGTCGAAATATCTCAAAACGGTAACGAAATTACGCTTATTTTTCGCCAAAAATCGACGAATGCTTAAGTTTTTCGAGCCTCTGGGCTTGTTTTGACGCTATAATGCAAGTGCACTACGTTCTGCATGTAAAATGCAGTAAATTGACTGCTTAAACTTCGAAATATCTCAAACCGGTACGAAATTACGCTTATTTTCTCGCAAAAATCGACGAATGCTTAAGTTTTTCGAGCCTCTGGGCTTGTTTCGACGCTATAATGCAAGTGCACTACGTTCTGCATGTAAAATGCAGTAAATTGACTGCTTAAACTTCGAAATATCTCAAACCGGTACGAAATTACGCTTATTTTTCGGCTAAAATCGACGAATGCTTAAGTTTTTCGAGCTTCTGGGCTTGTTTTGACGCTATAATGCAAGTGCACTACGTTCTGCGTGTAAAATGCAGTAAATTGACTGCTTAAACGTCGAAATATCTCAAACGGGAACGAAATTACGCTTATTTTTCGCCAAAAATCGACGAATGCTTAAGTTTTTTCGAGCTTCTGGGCTTGTTTTGACGCTATAATGCAAGTGCACTACGTTCTGCATGTAAAATGCAGTAAATTGACTGCTTAAACGTCGAAATATCTCAAACCGGAACGAAATTACGCTTATTTTCGGCAAAAATCGACGAATGCTTAAGTTTTTCGAGCTTCTGGGCTTGTTTTGACGCTATAATGCAAGTGCACTACGTTCTGCGTGTAAAATGCAGTAAATTGACCGCTTAAACGTCGAAATATCTCAAACCGGTACGAAATTACGCTTATTTTTCGCCAAAAATCGACGAATGCTTAAGTTTTTCGAGCTTCTGGTCTTGTTTTGACGCTATAATGCAAGTGCACTACGTTCTGCGTGTAAAATGCAGTAAATTGACTGCTTAAACGTCGAAATATCTCAAACGGGAACGAAATTACGCTTATTTTTCGCCAAAAATCGACGAATGCTTAAGTTTTTCGAGCTTCTGGGCTTGTTTTGACGCTATAATGCAAGTGCACTACGTTCTGCATGTAAAATGCAGTAAATTGACTGCTTAAACGTCGAAATATCTCAAACCGGTACGAAATTACGCTTATTTTTCGGCTAAAATCGACGAATGCTTAAGTTTTTCGAGCTTCTGGGCTTGTTTTCGACGCTATAATGCAAGTGCACTACGTTCTGCGCGTAAAATGCAGTAAATTGACTGCTTAAACGTCGAAATATCTCAAACGGGAACGAAATTACGCTTATTTTCGCCAAAATCGACGAATGCTTAAGTTTTTCGAGCTTCTGGGCTTGTTTTGACGCTATAATGCAAGTGCACTACGTTCTGCATGTAAAATGCAGTAAATTGACTGCTTAAACTTCGAAATATCTCAAACCGGGAACGAAATTACGCTTATTTTCGCCAAAAATCGACGAATGCTTAAGTTTTTCGAGCCTCTGGGCTTGTTTTGACGCTATAATGCAAGTGCACTACGTTCTGCGTGTAAAATGCAGTAAATTGACTGCTTAAACGTCGAAATATCTCAAACGGGAACGAAATTACGCTTATTTTTCGCCAAAAATCGACGAATGCTTAAGTTTTTCGAGCTTCTGGGCTTGTTTTGACGCTATAATGCAAGTGCACTACGTTCTGCGTGTAAAATGCAGTAAATTGACTGCTTAAACGTCGAAATATCTCAAACGGGAACGAAATTACGCTTATTTTTCGGCCAAAATCGACGAATGCTTAAGTTTTTCGAGCTTCTGGGCTTGTTTCGACGCTATAATGCAAGTGCACTACGTTCTGCATGTAAAATGCAGTAAATTGACTGCTTAAACGTCGAAATATCTCAAACCGGTACGAAATTCGCTTTGTTTTCGGCAAAAATCGACGAATGCTTAAGTTTTTCGAGCTTCTGGGCTTGTTTTGACGCTATAATGCAAGTGCACTACGTTCTGCATGTAAAATGCAGTAAATTGACTGCTTAAACTTCGAAATATCTCAAACCGGTACGAAATTACGCTTATTTTCGCCAAAAATCGACGAATGCTTAAGTTTTTCGAGCTTCTGGGCTTGTTTTGACGCTATAATGCAAGTGCACTACGTTCTGCATGTAAAATGCAGTAAATTGACTGCTTAAACTTCGAAATATCTCAAACCGGTACGAAATTACGCTTATTTTCGCCAAAAATCGACGAATGCTTAAGTTTTTCGAGCCTCTGGGCTTGTTTTGACGCTATAATGCAAGTGCACTACGTTCTGCATGTAAAATGCAGTAAATTGACTGCTTAAACGTCGAAATATCTCAAACGGGTACGAAATTACGCTTATTTTTCGCGCAAAATCGACGAATGCTTAAGTTTTTCGAGCTTCTGGGCTTGTTTTGACGCTATAATGCAAGTGCACTACGTTCTGCGTGTAAAATGCAGTAAATTGACTGCTTCAACGTCGAAATATCTCAAACGGGAACGAAATTACGCTTATTTTTCGCCAAAAATCGACGAATGCTTAAGTTTTTCGAGCTTCTGGGCTTGTTTTGACGCTATAATGCAAGTGCACTACGTTCTGCATGTAAAATGCAGTAAATTGACTGCTTAAACGTCGAAATATCTCAAACGGGAACGAAATTACGCTTATTTTTCGGCTAAAATCGACGAATGCTTAAGTTTTTCGAGCTTCTGGGCTTGTTTCGACGCTATAATGCAAGTGCACTACGTTCTGCATGTAAAATGCAGTAAATTGACTGCTTAAACTTCGAAATATCTCAAACCGGTACGAAATTACGCTTATTTTCGCCAAAAATCGACGAATGCTTAAGTTTTTCGAGCTTCTGGGCTTGTTTCGACGCTATAATGCAAGTGCACTACGTTCTGCATGTAAAATGCAGTAAATTGACTGCTTAAACTTCGAAATATCTCAAACCGGTACGAAATTACGCTTATTTTTCAAGTAAAATCGGCGAATGCTTAAGTTTTTCGAGCTTCTGGTCTTGTTTTGACGCTATAATGCAAGTGCACTACGTTCTGCGTGTAAAATGCAGTAAATTGACTGCTTCAACGTCGAAATATCTCAAACGGGAACGAAATTACGCTTATTTTTCGCCAAAAATCGACGAATGCTTAAGTTTTTCGAGCTTCTGGGCTTGTTTTGACGCTATAATGCAAGTGCACTACGTTCTGCGTGTAAAATGCAGTAAATTGACTGCTCAAACGTCGAAATATCTCAAACGGGAACGAAATTACGCTTATTTTTCGGCTAAAATCGACGAATGCTTAAGTTTTTCGAGCTTCTGGGCTTGTTTCGACGCTATAATGCAAGTGCACTACGTTCTGCATGTAAAATGCAGTAAATTGACTGCTTAAACGTCGAAATATCTCAAACGGGAACGAAATTACGCTTATTTTTCGCCAAAAATCGACGAATGCTTAAGTTTTTCGAGCTTCTGGTCTTGTTTTGACGCTATAATGCAAGTGCACTACGTTCTGCATGTAAAATGCAGTAAATTGACTGCTTAAACTTCGAAATATCTCAAACCGGTACGAAATTACGCTTATTTTCGCCAAAAATCGACGAATGCTTAAGTTTTTCGAGCCTCTGGGCTTGTTTCGACGCTATAATGCAAGTGCACTACGTTCTGCATGTAAAATGCAGTAAATTGACTGCTTAAACTTCGAAATATCTCAAACCGGTACGAAATTACGCTTATTTTTCAAGTAAAATCGGCGAATGCTTAAGTTTTTCGAGCTTCTGGTCTTGTTTTGACGCTATAATGCAAGTGCACTACGTTCTGCGTGTAAAATGCAGTAAATTGACCGCTTCAACGTCGAAATATCTCAAACGGGAACGAAATTACGCTTGTTTTTCGCCAAAAATCGACGAATGCTTAAGTTTTTCGAGCTTCTGGGCTTGTTTTGACGCTATAATGCAAGTGCACTACGTTCAGCGCGTAAAATGCAGTAAATTGACTGCTCAAACGTCGAAATATCTCAAACGGGAACGAAATTACGCTCATTTTTCGGCTAAAATCGACGAATGCTTAAGTTTTTCGAGCCTCTGGGCTTGTTTCGACGCTATAATGCAAGTGCACTACGTTCTGCATGTAAAATGCAGTAAATTGACTGCTTAAACGTCGAAATATCTCAAACGGGAACGAAATTACGCTTATTTTTCGCCAAAAATCGACGAATGCTTAAGTTTTTCGAGCTTCTGGGCTTGTTTTGACGCTATAATGCAAGTGCACTACGTTCTGCATGTAAAATGCAGTAAATTGACTGCTTAAACTTCGAAATATCTCAAACCGGTACGAAATTACGCTTATTTTTCGCCAAAAATCGACGAATGCTTAAGTTTTTCGAGCTTCTGGGCTTGTTTTGACGCTATAATGCAAGTGCACTACGTTCTGCATGTAAAATGCAGTAAATTGACTGCTTAAACGTCGAAATATCTCAAACGGGAACGAAATTACGCTTTTTTTTCGCGCCAAAATCGACGAATGCTTAAGTTTTTCGAGCTTCTGGGCTTGTTTTGACGCTATAATGCAAGTGCACTACGTTCTGCATGTAAAATGCAGTAAATTGACTGCTTAAACGTCGAAATATCTCAAACGGGTACGAAATTACGCTTATTTTTCGCCAAAAATCGACGAATGCTTAAGTTTTTCGAGCTTCTGGGCTTGTTTTGACGCTATAATGCAAGTGCACTACGTTCTGCATGTAAAATGCAGTAAATTGACTGCTTAAACGTCGAAATATCTCAAACGGGAACGAAATTACGCTTATTTTTCGCCAAAAATCGACGAATGCTTAAGTTTTTCGAGCTTCTGGGCTTGTTTTGACGCTATAATGCAAGTGCACTACGTTCTGCATGTAAAATGCAGTAAATTGACTGCTTAAACTTCGAAATATCTCAAACCGGTACGAAATTACGCTTATTTTCGCCAAAAATCGACGAATGCTTAAGTTTTTCGAGCTTCTGGGCTTGTTTTGACGCTATAATGCAAGTGCACTACGTTCTGCATGTAAAATGCAGTAAATTGACTGCTTAAACTTCGAAATATCTCAAACCGGTACGAAATTACGCTTATTTTTCAAGTAAAATCGGCGAATGCTTAAGTTTTTCGAGCTTCTGGTCTTGTTTTGACGCTATAATGCAAGTGCACTACGTTCTGCGTGTAAAATGCAGTAAATTGACCGCTTCAACGTCGAAATATCTCAAACGGGAACGAAATTACGCTTATTTTTCGCCAAAAATCGACGAATGCTTAAGTTTTTCGAGCTTCTGGGCTTGTTTTGACGCTATAATGCAAGTGCACTACGTTCTGCACGTAAAATGCAGTAAATTGACTGCTCAAACGTCGAAATATCTCAAACGGGAACGAAATTACGCTCATTTTTCGGCAAAAATCGACGAATGCTTAAGTTTTTCGAGCCTCTGGGCTTGTTTCGACGCTATAATGCAAGTGCACTACGTTCTGCATGTAAAATGCAGTAAATTGACTGCTTAAACGTCGAAATATCTCAAACGGGTACGAAATTACGCTTATTTTCGCCAAAAATCGACGAATGCTTAAGTTTTTCGAGCTTCTGGGCTTGTTTTGACGCTATAATGCAAGTGCACTACGTTCTGCATGTAAAATGCAGTAAATTGACTGCTTAAACTTCGAAATATCTCAAACCGGTACGAAATTACGCTTATTTTTCCGCAAAATCGACGAATGCTTAAGTTTTTCGAGCTTCTGGGCTTGTTTTGACGCTATAATGCAAGTGCACTACGTTCTGCGTGTAAAATGCAGTAAATTGACTGCTTCAACGTCGAAATATCTCAAACGGGAACGAAATTACGCTTTATTTTCGCCAAAAATCGACGAATGCTTAAGTTTTTCGAGCTTCTGGGCTTGTTTTGACGCTATAATGCAAGTGCACTACGTTCTGCGTGTAAAATGCAGTAAATTGACTGCTTAAACGTCGAAATATCTCAAACGGGAACGAAATTACGCTTATTTTTCGGCTAAAATCGACGAATGCTTAAGTTTTTCGAGCTTCTGGGCTTGTTTCGACGCTATAATGCAAGTGCACTACGTTCTGCATGTAAAATGCAGTAAATTGACTGCTTAAACGTCGAAATATCTCAAACGGGAACGAAATTACGCTTATTTTTCGCCAAAAATCGACGAATGCTTAAGTTTTTCGAGCTTCTGGGCTTGTTTTGACGCTATAATGCAAGTGCACTACGTTCTGCATGTAAAATGCAGTAAATTGACTGCTTAAACTTCGAAATATCTCAAACCGGTACGAAATTACGCTTACTTTCGCCAAAAATCGACGAATGCTTAAGTTTTTCGAGCTTCTGGGCTTGTTTCGACGCTATAATGCAAGTGCACTACGTTCTGCATGTAAAATGCAGTAAATTGACTGCTTAAACTTCGAAATATCTCAAACCGGTACGAAATTACGCTTATTTTTCAAGTAAAATCGGCGAATGCTTAAGTTTTTCGAGCTTCTGGTCTTGTTTTGACGCTATAATGCAAGTGCACTACGTTCTGCGTGTAAAATGCAGTAAATTGACCGCTTCAACGTCGAAATATCTCAAACGGGAACGAAATTACGCTTGTTTTCGCCAAAAATCGACGAATGCTTAAGTTTTTCGAGCTTCTGGGCTTGTTTTGACGCTATAATGCAAGTGCACTACGTTCTGCGTGTAAAATGCAGTAAATTGACTGCTCAAACGTCGAAATATCTCAAACGGGAACGAAATTACGCTTATTTTTCGGCTAAAATCGACGAATGCTTAAGTTTTTCGAGCCTCTGGGCTTGTTTCGACGCTATAATGCAAGTGCACTACGTTCTGCATGTAAAATGCAGTAAATTGACTGCTTAAACGTCGAAATATCTCAAACCGGGAACGAAATTACGCTTATTTTTCGCCAAAAATCGACGAATGCTTAAGTTTTTCGAGCTTCTGGGCTTGTTTTGACGCTATAATGCAAGTGCACTACGTTCTGCATGTAAAATGCAGTAAATTGACTGCTTAAACGTCGAAATATCTCAAACCGGTACGAAATTACGCTTATTTTCGCCAAAAATCGACGAATGCTTAAGTTTTTCGAGCTTCTGGGCTTGTTTTGACGCTATAATGCAAGTGCACTACGTTCTGCATGTAAAATGCAGTAAATTGACTGCTTAAACTTCGAAATATCTCAAACGGGTACGAAATTACGCTTATTTTTCGCCAAAATCGACGAATGCTTAAGTTTTTCGAGCTTCTGGGCTTGTTTTCGACGCTATAATGCAAGTGCACTACGTTCTGCATGTAAAATGCAGTAAATTGACTGCTTAAACGTCGAAATATCTCAAACGGGAACGAAATTACGCTTATTTTTCGCCAAAAATCGACGAATGCTTAAGTTTTTCGAGCTTCTGGGCTTGTTTTGACGCTATAATGCAAGTGCACTACGTTCTGCGTGTAAAATGCAGTAAATTGACCGCTTAAACGTCGAAATATCTCAAACGGGAACGAAATTACGCTTATTTTTCGCCAAAAATCGACGAATGCTTAAGTTTTTCGAGCTCTGGGCTTGTTTTGACGCTATAATGCAAGTGCACTACGTTCTGCATGTAAAATGCAGTAAATTGACTGCTTAAACGTCGAAATATCTCAAACCGGAACGAAATTACGCTTATTTTTCGCAAAATCGACGAATGCTTAAGTTTTTCGAGCTTCTGGGCTTGTTTTGACGCTATAATGCAAGTGCACTACGTTCTGCGTGTAAAATGCAGTAAATTGACTGCTTAAACGTCGAAATATCTCAAACGGGAACGAAATTACGCTTATTTTTCGCCAAAAATCGACGAATGCTTAAGTTTTTCGAGCTTCTGGGCTTGTTTTGACGCTATAATGCAAGTGCACTACGTTCTGCATGTAAAATGCAGTAAATTGACTGCTTAAACGTCGAAATATCTCAAACGGGAACGAAATTACGCTTATTTTTCGCCAAAAATCGACGAATGCTTAAGTTTTTCGAGCTTCTGGGCTTGTTTTGACGCTATAATGCAAGTGCACTACGTTCTGCGTGTAAAATGCAGTAAATTGACTGCTTAAACGTCGAAATATCTCAAACCGGAACGAAATTACGCTTATTTTTTCGCAAAATCGACGAATGCTTAAGTTTTTCGAGCTTCTGGGCTTGTTTTGACGCTATAATGCAAGTGCACTACGTTCTGCATGTAAAATGCAGTAAATTGACTGCTTAAACGTCGAAATATCTCAAACGGGAACGAAATTACGCTTATTTTTCGCCAAAATCGACGAATGCTTAAGTTTTTCGAGCTTCTGGGCTTGTTTTGACGCTATAATGCAAGTGCACTACGTTCTGCATGTAAAATGCAGTAAATTGACCGCTTAAACGTCGAAATATCTCAAACGGGAACGAAATTACGCTTATTTTCGCCAAAAATCGACGAATGCTTAAGTTTTTCGAGCCTCTGGGCTTGTTTCGACGCTATAATGCAAGTGCACTACGTTCTGCATGTAAAATGCAGTAAATTGACTGCTTAAACTTCGAAATATCTCAAACCGGTACGAAATTACGCTTATTTTTCCCGCAAAATCGACGAATGCTTAAGTTTTTCGAGCTTCTGGGCTTGTTTTGACGCTATAATGCAAGTGCACTACGTTCTGCGTGTAAAATGCAGTAAATTGACCGCTTCAACGTCGAAATATCTCAAACGGGAACGAAATTACGCTTATTTTTCGCCAAAAATCGACGAATGCTTAAGTTTTTCGAGCTTCTGGGCTTGTTTTGACGCTATAATGCAAGTGCACTACGTTCTGCATGTAAAATGCAGTAAATTGACTGCTTAAACGTCGAAATATCTCAAACCGGAACGAAATTACGCTTATTTTTCGCCAAAAATCGACGAATGCTTAAGTTTTTCGAGCTTCTGGGCTTGTTTTGACGCTATAATGCAAGTGCACTACGTTCTGCGTGTAAAATGCAGTAAATTGACTGCTTAAACGTCGAAATATCTCAAACGGGAACGAAATTACGCTTATTTTTCGCCAAAAATCGACGAATGCTTAAGTTTTTCGAGCTTCTGGGCTTGTTTTGACGCTATAATGCAAGTGCACTACGTTCTGCATGTAAAATGCAGTAAATTGACTGCTTAAACGTCGAAATATCTCAAACGGGAACGAAATTACGCTTATTTTTCGCCAAAAATCGACGAATGCTTAAGTTTTTCGAGCTTCTGGGCTTGTTTCGACGCTATAATGCAAGTGCACTACGTTCTGCATGTAAAATGCAGTAAATTGACTGCTTAAACGTCGAAATATCTCAAACCGGAACGAAATTACGCTTATTTTTCCGGTAAAATCGACGAATGCTTAAGTTTTTCGAGCTTCTGGGCTTGTTTTGACGCTATAATGCAAGTGCACTACGTTCTGCGTGTAAAATGCAGTAAATTGACCGCTTCAACGTCGAAATATCTCAAACGGGAACGAAATTACGCTTATTTTCGCCAAAAATCGACGAATGCTTAAGTTTTTCGAGCCTCTGGGCTTGTTTTGACGCTATAATGCAAGTGCACTACGTTCTGCATGTAAAATGCAGTAAATTGACTGCTTAAACTTCGAAATATCTCAAACCGGTACGAAATTACGCTTATTTTTCGCCAAAAATCGACGAATGCTTAAGTTTTTCGAGCTTCTGGGCTTGTTTTGACGCTATAATGCAAGTGCACTACGTTCTGCGTGTAAAATGCAGTAAATTGACCGCTTAAACGTCGAAATATCTCAAACGGGAACGAAATTACGCTTATTTTTCGCCAAAAATCGACGAATGCTTAAGTTTTTCGAGCTTCTGGGCTTGTTTTGACGCTATAATGCAAGTGCACTACGTTCTGCGTGTAAAATGCAGTAAATTGACTGCTTAAACGTCGAAATATCTCAAACGGGTACGAAATTACGCTTATTTTTCGCCAAAAATCGACGAATGCTTAAGTTTTTCGAGCTTCTGGGCTTGTTTTGACGCTATAATGCAAGTGCACTACGTTCTGCATGTAAAATGCAGTAAATTGACTGCTTAAACTTCGAAATATCTCAAACCGGTACGAAATTACGCTTATTTTTCGCCAAAAATCGACGAATGCTTAAGTTTTTCGAGCTTCTGGTCTTGTTTTGACGCTATAATGCAAGTGCACTACGTTCTGCGTGTAAAATGCAGTAAATTGACTGCTTAAACGTCGAAATATCTCAAACGGGAACGAAATTACGCTTATTTTCGCCAAAAATCGACGAATGCTTAAGTTTTTCGAGCCTCTGGGCTTGTTTCGACGCTATAATGCAGGTGCACTACGTTCTGCATGTAAAATGCAGTAAATTGACTGCTTAAACTTCGAAATATCTCAAACCGGTACGAAATTACGCTTATTTTTCAAGTAAAATCGGCGAATGCTTAAGTTTTTCGAGCTTCTGGTCTTGTTTTGACGCTATAATGCAAGTGCACTACGTTCTGCGTGTAAAATGCAGTAAATTGACCGCTTCAAGGTCGAAATATCTCAAACGGGAACGAAATTACTCTTGTTTTCGCCAAAAATCGACGAATGCTTAAGTTCTTCGTGCTTCTGGGCTTGTTTTGACGCTATAATGCAAGTGCACTACGTTCTGCTCGTAAAATACAGTAAATTGACTGCTCAAACGTCGAAATATCTCAAACGGGAACGAAATTACGCTCATTTTTCGGCTAAAATCGACGAATGCTTAAGTTTTTCGAGCCTCTGGGCTTGTTTCGACGCTATAATGCAAGTGCACTACGTTCTGCATGCAAAATGCAGTAAATTGACCGCTTCAACGTCGAAATATCTCAAACGGGAACGAAATTACGCTTATTTTCGCCAAAAATCGACGAATGCTTAAGTTTTTCGAGCTTCTGGGCTTGTTTTGATGCTAGAACGCAAATGCACTACGTTCTGCGCGTAAAATGAAGTAAATTGACCGCTTAAACGTCGAAATATCTCAAACGGGAACGAAATTACGCTTACTTTCGCCAAAAATCGACGAATGCTTAAGTTTTTCGAGAATCTGGGCTTGTTTCGACGCTATAATGCAAGTGCACTACGTTCTGCATGTAAAATGCAGTAAATTGACTGCTTAAACTTCGAAATATCTCAAACCGGTACGAAATTACGCTTATTTTTCAAGTAAAATCGGCGAATGCTTAAGTTTTTCGAGCTTCTGGTCTTGTTTTGACGCTATAATGCAAGTGCACTACGTTCTGCGTGTAAAATGCAGTAAATTGACCGCTTAAACGTCGAAATATCTCAAACGGGAACGAAATTACGCTTATTTTTCGCCAAAAATCGACGAATGCTTAAGTTTTTCGAGCTTCTGGGCTTGTTTTGACGCTATAATGCAAGTGCACTACGTTCTGCATGTAAAATGCAGTAAATTGACTGCTTAAACTTCGAAATATCTCAAACCGGTACGAAATTACGCTTATTTTTCGCCAAAAATCGACGAATGCTTAAGTTTTTCGAGCCTCTGGGCTTGTTTTGACGCTATAATGCAAGTGCACTACGTTCTGCATGTAAAATGCAGTAAATTGACTGCTTAAACGTCGAAATATCTCAAACGGGTACGAAATTACGCTTATTTTTCGCCAAAAATCGACGAATGCTTAAGTTTTTCGAGCTTCTGGGCTTGTTTTGACGCTATAATGCAAGTGCACTACGTTCTGCATGTAAAATGCAGTAAATTGACTGCTTAAACGTCGAAATATCTCAAACGGGAACGAAATTACGCTTATTTTTCGGCAAAAATCGACGAATGCTTAAGTTTTTCGAGCTTCTGGGCTTGTTTCGACGCTATAATGCAAGTGCACTACGTTCTGCATGTAAAATGCAGTAAATTGACTGCTTAAACGTCGAAATATCTCAAACCGGTACGAAATTACGCTTATTTTCGCCAAAAATCGACGAATGCTTAAGTTTTTCGAGCTTCTGGGCTTGTTTCGACGCTATAATGCAAGTGCACTACGTTCTGCATGTAAAATGCAGTAAATTGACTGCTTAAACTTCGAAATATCTCAAACCGGTACGAAATTACGCTTATTTTTCGCTAAAATCGACGAATGCTTAAGTTTTTCGAGCTTCTGGTCTTGTTTTGACGCTATAATGCAAGTGCACTACGTTCTGCGTGTAAAATGCAGTAAATTGACTGCTTCAACGTCGAAATATCTCAAACGGGTACGAAATTACGCTTATTTTTCGCCAAAAATCGACGAATGCTTAAGTTTTTCGAGCCTCTGGGCTTGTTTTGACGCTATAATGCAAGTGCACTACGTTCTGCATGTAAAATGCAGTAAATTGACTGCTTAAACGTCGAAATATCTCAAACGGGAACGAAATTACGCTTATTTTTCGCCAAAAATCGACGAATGCTTAAGTAAGTTTTTCGAGCTTCTGGGCTTGTTTTGACGCTATAATGCAAGTGCACTACGTTCTGCGCGTAAAATGCAGTAAATTGACTGCTTAAACGTCGAAATATCTCAAACGGGAACGAAATTACGCTTATTTTTCGCCAAAAATCGACGAATGCTTAAGTTTTTCGAGCCTCTGGGCTTGTTTCGACGCTATAATGCAAGTGCACTACGTTCTGCATGTAAAATGCAGTAAATTGACTGCTTAAACTTCGAAATATCTCAAACCGGTACGAAATTACGCTTATTTTTCAGTAAAATCGACGAATGCTTAAGTTTTTCGAGCTTCTGGGCTTGTTTTGACGCTATAATGCAAGTGCACTACGTTCTGCGTGTAAAATGCAGTAAATTGACCGCTTCAACGTCGAAATATCTCAAACGGGAACGAAATTACGCTTATTTTCGCCAAAATAGACGAATGCTTAAGTTTTTTGGGGTTTTGGGGGGGTGTGTGGCCGCATAATGCAAGTGCACTACGTTCTGCGTGTAAAATGCAGTAAATTGACCGCTTCAAGGTCGAAATATCTCAAACGGGAACGAAATTACGCTTGTTTTCGCCAAAAATCGACGAATGCTTAAGTTCTTCGTGCTTCTGGGCTTGTTTTGACGCTATAATGCAAGTGCACTACGTTCTGCACGTAAAATGCAGTAAATTGACTTTTACTGAAATCGTTAAGTTCGACGAATTCTAGCCGAACGTAACGATTTCTTTTTATTTTTACAAAATTTCACCCCTCCGGACCTACCTAACCAGGACGTGGGACTCAGGAAGTTTTCGCATCGGTCCAGAACGTCCCGGAATCTTCCTTTCGAAATAACTCCTCAAAAAGCGTTATAAGGTAACGAAATTTTTACTGAAATCGTTAGAGTTCCACAAATTCTAGCCGAACGTAACGATTTCTTTTTATTTTTTACAAAATTTCACCCCCCGGACCTACCTAACCAGGACGTGGGACTCAGAATTTTTCGCATCGGTCCGAAAGTCGAATCTTCCTTACGAAATAACTCCTCAAAAAGCGTTATAAAAGGTAACGAAATTTTTACTGAAATCGTTATAGTTCCACGAATTTAGCCGAACGTAACGATTTCTTTTTTTTTTAAAATTTCACCCTCCGGACCTACCTAACCGGGACGTGGGACTTAGAATTTTTTCGCATCGGTCCGAAAGTCCCGAATCTTCCTTACGAAATAACTCCTCAAAAGCGTTATAAGGTAACGAAATTTTTACTGAAATCGTTATAGTTCGACGAATTCTAGCCGAACGTAACGATTTCATTTTATTTTTTTAAAAAATTTCACCCTCCGGACCTACCTAACCGGGACGTGGGACTCAGAATTTTTCGCATCGGTCCGAAAGTCCCGAATCTTCCTTACGAAATAACTCCTCAAAAAGCGTTATAAGGTAACGAAATTTTTACTGAAATCGTTATAGTTCGACAAATTCTAGCCGAACGTAACGATTTCTTTTTATTTTTACAAAATTTCACCCTCCGGACCTACCTAACCAGGACGTGGGACTCAGAATTTTTCGCATCGGTCCGAAAGTCCCGAATCTTCCTTACGAAATAACTCCTCAAAAGCGTTATAAGGTAACGAAATTTTTACTGAAATCGTTATAGTTCGACGAATTCTAGCCGAACGTAACGATTTCTTTTATTTTTTAAAAAATTTCACCCTCCGGACCTACCTAACCGGGACGTGGGACTCAGAATTTTTCGCATCGGTCCGAAAGTCCCGAATCTTCCTTACGAAATAACTCCTCAAAAAGCGTTATAAGGTAACGAAATTTTTACTGAAATCGTTATAGTTCGACGAATTCTAGCCGAACGTAACGATTTCTTTTTTTTTTTAAAAATTTCACCCTCCGGACCTACCTAACCGGGACGTGGGACTCAGAATTTTTCGCATCGGTCCGAAAGTCCCGAATCTTCCTTACGAAATAACTCCTCAAAAGCGTTATAAGGTAACGAAATTTTTACTGAAATCGTTATAGTTCGACGAATTCTAGCCGAACGTAACGATTTCTTTTTATTTTAAAAATTTCACCCTCCGGACCTACCTAACCGGGACGTGGGACTCAGAATTTTTCGCATCGGTCCAAAGTCCCGAATCTTTCCTTACGAAATAACTCCTCAAAAGCGTTATAAGGTAACGAAATTTTTACTGAAATCGTTAGAGTTCGACGAATTCTAGCCGAACGTAACGATTTCTTTTTATTTTTGTACAAAATTTCACCCTCCGGACCTACCTAACCGGGACGTGGGACTCAGAATTTTTTCGCATCGGTCCAAAGTCCCGGATCTTCCTTACGAAATAACTCCTCAAAAAGCGTTATAAGGTAACGAAATTTTTACTGAAATCGTTATAGTTCGACGAATTCTAGCCGAACGTAACGATTTCTTTTTTTTTTTAAAAATTTCACCCTCCGGACCTACCTAACCGGGACGTGGGACTCAGAATTTTTCGCATCGGTCCGAAAGTCCGAATCTTCCTTTCGAAATAACTCCTCAAAAGCGTTATAAGGTAACGAAATTTTTACTGAAATCGTTATAGTTCGACGAATTCTAGCCGAACGTAACGATTTCTTTTATTTTTAAAAATTTCACCCTCCGGACCTACCTAACCGGGACGTGGGACTCAGAATTTTTTCGCATCGGTCCCAAAGTCCCGAATCTTCCTTACGAAATACCTCCTCAAAAAGCGTTATAAGGTAACAGAAATTTTTACTGAAATCGTTATAGTTCCACGAATTCTAGCCGAACGTAACGATTTCTTTTTATTTTTAAAAAATTTCACCCTCCGGACCTACCTAACCGGGACGTGGGACTCAAATTTTTCGCATCGGTCCGAAAGTCCCGAATCTTCCTTACGAAATAACTCCTCAAAAAGCGTTATAAACTAGCGTGAAATTTTACTAAATCGTTATAATTCTACGAATTCTTACCGAACGTAACGATTTCTTTTTATTTTAAAAATTTCACCCTCCGGACAACCTAACCTGGACGTGGGACTCAGAATTTCG
>JAFJHM010000196.1:0-24747 GCA_019201815.1 Bombus balteatus
TTTAATATTGTAGGACTTGTCGTGTGAATGGGAAGAAAGGATAAGAAAAAAGTTTACAAGTTTTTAAGCTTTCATTAGTCTTTATTAACTTAAGACTAACTAATAATATGCAATTCAGTACTAATATATATACAGAAAAATACAAATATCCATATAAAACTGTAGATACAAGAATTATTAGACGTAGAAAAAACGAGTCTGGTAAGGGCAGCGATTATTGAGGATCCAGGTAACCCAACTCCACCCAGTATGCTGCCATATCCCTTGGAGCTTCACCCGGCTCTCGATCCAGCAGCAACCCTGCCGATATAGCTTCTCCTGGAGTAGGATTGACGTTTACTAGGCGCCCTGTCCGTCGCAACATGGTGAATTGAGCCACTCGATGGGCCTTCCTTTGGATCGGTTGCTCTCGTACTCCTGGCAGGATGATTCTTCTGGCCCATGGTGCCATTCTTGTCAAATTCCGAGGCAACAATCGTATTGAACTGAGATCTTGCTCGTATTCTAACCCCCAATCGATTAGAAAAACGAGGTAGCCATCCATGGTCCGTTTCAATAGAATGGCTCTTTCCCAATGGCTAAGGTCCTTGAAATGTGCCAGCACGGCGACGAGCATGCCCGTGCTCAAACTCTTCGGGTTCGGCAAGTAGTCCCTGGGATGTTCCATAATCTCCATATTCAGTGTTTCGGTTACCTTTGGGTTTGCATCCAAGCGGACCCACATGGTAGTAAGTGATTCTACTCGAACCACTCGGACGGGAACTCCTTCTCTGAATCGATCGTTCGTACGTTGTAAAAGCTCCATGGTCCTCAAGTCTTCCAAAAAATTTCGAATGTAAATGTTTGACTGTACTGATCTGCGTACTTTACTTGACTACGTCTGACGATGCTCTGGCTCCGCCAGGTATCGGACCCCTTTTATATACCTGCAGTAACAATGATGGCGCCTTCCCCTTCCATCATTTTTCGGTTACCCTTTGAACTGAACACATTTTTCCATTTGTCTTGTTTCACACTTTTCTTTTCCTCGCAATATTTTATAACAATGTATACAGTGTTAACAATGTATACAGGCAGAATATATAGTCTGTTTTTGATACGCCAGTGTCAGATATCAGTCGTTGTTTTTCGTTAAAATAAATATGCCGTTATTAGATGCTCATTTTAACATGCCGATCCGCATTCTTACAATATTTCACAATCTTTAACTTAAAAATGTCGCTAGAAAATAGAAAACTAAGATTAATTAATTAATATTAATGTTTACTTTAGAATTTAATATTGTAGGACTTGTCGTGTGAATGGGAAGAAAGGATAAGAAAAAGTTTACAAGTTTTTAAGGTTTCATTAGTTTTTATTCACTACCAGTCTTAAGTGAGAGTATACAATTCAATATTAATATATATAGAAAAATATAAACTGTACATACAATCTTATGTACGAAGCCATATATACAAAGTTATATATACAAAACCATGTATACAAGAATTACTATACGTGGAAAAAAGAGAGTCTGGCAAGATTATTGGGGTTCGAGGTATCCCAGTTTCAACCAATATGCTCCCATGTCTCTGGGCGATTCTCCCGACTCCCAGTCTAACAGCAACCTCGCGGTTAATTCTTCTCCTGAAGAAGGGTTGATGTTCATCAGGCATCCTGTTCGTTTCAACATGGTAACTTGCGCCGCACGGTGTTCATGTGCTTGTTCCACTTGGTCCCGCACGCCTAGCAGGCGGATCTTCTTGACCCATGGTGCCATCGATGCGAATTTATGTGGTAACAAACGGATGAACTTGAGGGGTTGGTGCGTTTCTATTCCCCAGTCGATTAATAAGGTGGTGTAACCCGTCGCCGTTTGTCGTAAAATTATAGCTCTGTCCCAGAAAATAGAACTTTCAAATTTTACTAGCACGGCAACGAACATTCCTGCCGTCAAACTTTCCGCTTCTGGCAAGTACTTCAAGGGACGCTCCAGCATCTCCAAATTAAGAGATTGTGTCATCTTCGGCCATCCAGCTAAACGCACCCACATGGTGGAAAGCGAATCGACTCGTACCACCTGGACAGAAGCTCCTTCGCAAAACCGAACGTGCGTGCGTTGGAAGATCTCCATGTTCTGCAAGTCTTCGAAATTATTTCGAACTTTAATATTTGACTATACCGATCTGCGTAGTTTACTTGTTTTCGTCAAACGATGTTCTGTCTCCGTCAGGAATCCGACCTCCCTTTATATACGTGCAGTGACAACCATAAGTAATTAAGTCCATGTACAACCCCATACAAAATTCAACTGTATCTAGGTGGTAATAAATATTTATACCGTTAAACTATTCTCTGAAAATTATTCTACGTACTCTTTGCGTCTTCTTTGTATCTCGCACTTGTCTCTACTTACACCAACCCTTTGCCCTATACAAATATCGTACAATAAAAATGTTGCGAGACAAGTGGAAATTGGAAAATATGCGAAACATTGCCAATGAATTAAACGTGAAATATACATTTTATATTATTTACAATTTTATATATCGATATATCTTATTCTATGCTTATTGCATGAACATTGTTCTCCAGGTTACGTTCCTTCGTCTCGCGCAATTTACCACCAACGGTGATAAAATCGTTACAGATACACGTCGTTCAACGTCAGTGTAAATCAGAATTTTGATCAAATATATGTAGAAATGTCTGGTACTTGAGAAGAATAACTCCATTAACGCGATGTGTTAATTGCATCGTCTTTCCTCCACATCTCGGGGATTCCTCGTCGCGTGATTAACGCTCACCTGTTACGAACTCGCGGAAAAAGAGGCAGATCGATGGCTGGAGAACTGGTAGATTTTACTCGTACGATAGATACAGTCGTGTAATTATCATTAATCATTAATTTACCGTGATTAATCCTCGAAGAGATATTACTTCATCTCATAACCATTTTTATCAAGAATTATCGGCATATTAATGAAGATAGAATTGCCACTCGATGTCCATTGAATAATTATAAAATCACACAAATTAGCGCAATTACAGCAGCTTCTCAGAGAAAAATTATTTTTTCTGTTAATCACTAATAATAGAGAAACATTTTCCTTTGTCTGTAAAGAAAACGCGCTGCATTAAAATTTATCGCAGACAATGAAGATAGCAATACGTTGTCATATTTTTGACGATTTTTAGTTAGCTTATTTTCTGTTTGCCTGCGTAAAACTATCGACGCGAAATAACATTCATTTTTCGTACAGCTGTAAAAAGCTGAAATTTGAAACGCATGCTTATTTTCAATCCCAATGCGACATAATTTTAAAAACTTGACAATTTTCTATCGCAAATAATTGTTGGTTTAGCCGAGGTGAAATTTGAAAAAATACTTTTTTATGTGACAACTGCGACGACAACTATTAAGACTAAAAAAGTAAAAAATAAAACATGCGGATTAAACAAATTTTTTTAAAAATGATTTTTATTAGAAAATCCACTAAAGGGAAAAAAATAATTTTCTCAACCAGGTATCATTATGCAATTGAATGTAATAATAAGATACAGGGAAAGCTGTACATGTTAATCTGTAATTACGCAATAGGGTATTGTTCGATTGTTGCTCTATTTATTTCATTTTTTAATTTTTTATTTTATTACCAAAAATAAAAACATGGCCAGATCGCGAATTATTTTAATTTCAAGATTTTCAGGATTCTGATACTTTCAAAAGCTTTCCATTTTGGATTGGTTATTTCAGTCAAATATTCTTCCATTTTTACCTCTTAATCGTCAGAGAATCGCCTTTCCCTATTCCGCAGCTATACCTACGTTCTTCTTATACCAGAATTTTATCATTTTTATTAAAGCACAATCAATCGAAATTTTTTCTCTAAACTCATGTTTCCTTCTATAACCTATTTTTTGCATCTTTATTTCTTTGAACAATGACGCTCAATTTCTCAGGAGTTTCAGACGCATATATCGCATTTGTAATGACCTTCAATTACCTTACTCCATTTTCTAAATGCAACAACAAGTTCGCTTAAAGGGCAGGAAGATATGTAAGAGAAGAATTAGAAATAAGTGATGTAAAACTGGAAGTTCGTCGAAAGCCGAAAGGCACGGACTATGAAACAATAAAATAAAATAATAAACAAGTTCGCTTAGACGTCACCGTTAAATCCGATCAACACAGGTAATAAATGAATTTACTCAGAAACCTTTCCGAACAAACACCGTCTCACGATAATGGCTTCATACCTGCTCAAATGACCAGAACTAACATATTATTCAGTAAACAGAGGAATTACTAGAATCGACATTGGAAAAGCATCATGAATCTGTTTAAATTTGTTTGTCACAAACAATTAACTACTCGATAACAATCGAAGAAGACTTTTTCATTACTCGAAATCCAGATTTAATAGCTTTATATTTCACATTTTTAATTTTACAGAATTTATAACGAATATATAAATATAAAATAATATGGTATAAAAGTAACATGGAATTACGATAAATAAAATACAAACTATATATTATTGGGAAAAAAGTGTTTCAGATAGAATTTGCCCTATTTCGAGAGAGCTATCTGACCATGGACGCAGTTCTTTTCTAGGTGGATGCACCTCCGAGACTCGAGGGTAGTGTCTTGTTTTTGTAAATGATACGATAAATTTTTAGACGCGACTCGATGCAGTTTTTAATTCTCTACAGAAGAGTATACAAGTACTTGATTCGAAAAATGATTAGTTTAAAAGATATCTTAAATTTAATTTCTTTTTCTTTTTTTTTTTTTTTTTTTTTTTTTTTTTTTTTTTTTTTGTTTTTTTTTTTATTTAATGTGTACTGTAGAATTTAATATTGTAGGACTTGTCGTGTGAATGGGAAGAAAGGATAAGAAAAAAGTTTACAAGTTTTTAAGCTTTCATTAGTCTTTATTAACTTAAGACTAACTAATAATATGCAATTCAGTACTAATATATATACAGAAAAATACAAATATCCATATAAAACTGTAGATACAAGAATTATTAGACGTAGAAAAAAACGAGTCTGGTAAGGGCAGCGATTATTGAGGATCCAGGTAACCCAACTCCACCCAGTATGCTGCCATATCCCTTGGAGCTTCACCCGGCTCTCGATCCAGCAGCAACCCTGCCGATATAGCTTCTCCTGGAGTAGGATTGACGTTTACTAGGCGCCCTGTCCGTCGCAACATGGTGAATTGAGCCACTCGATGGGCCTTCCTTTGGATCGGTTGCTCTCGTACTCCTGGCAGGATGATTCTTCTGGCCCATGGTGCCATTCTTGTCAAATTCCGAGGCAACAATCGTATTGAACTGAGATCTTGCTCGTATTCTAACCCCCAATCGATTAGAAAAACGAGGTAGCCATCCATGGTCCGTTTCAATAGAATGGCTCTTTCCCAATGGCTAAGGTCCTTGAAATGTGCCAGCACGGCGACGAGCATGCCCGTGCTCAAACTCTTCGGGTTCGGCAAGTAGTCCCTGGGATGTTCCATAATCTCCATATTCAGTGTTTCGGTTACCTTTGGGTTTGCATCCAAGCGGACCCACATGGTAGTAAGTGATTCTACTCGAACCACTCGGACGGGAACTCCTTCTCTGAATCGATCGTTCGTACGTTGTAAAAGCTCCATGGTCCTCAAGTCTTCCAAAAAATTTCGAATGTAAATGTTTGACTGTACTGATCTGCGTACTTTACTTGACTACGTCTGACGATGCTCTGGCTCCGCCAGGTATCGGACCCCTTTTATATACCTGCAGTAACAATGATGGCGCCTTCCCCTTCCATCATTTTTCGGTTACCCTTTGAACTGAACACATTTTTCCATTTGTCTTGTTTCACACTTTTCTTTTCCTCGCAATATTTTATAACAATGTATACAGTGTTAACAATGTATACAGGCAGAATATATAGTCTGTTTTTGATACGCCAGTGTCAGATATCAGTCGTTGTTTTTCGTTAAAATAAATATGCCGTTATTAGATGCTCATTTTAACATGCCGATCCGCATTCTTACAATATTTCACAATCTTTAACTTAAAAATGTCGCTAGAAAATAGAAAACTAAGATTAATTAATTAATATTAATGTTTACTTTAGAATTTAATATTGTAGGACTTGTCGTGTGAATGGGAAGAAAGGATAAGAAAAAAGTTTACAAGTTTTTAAGGTTTCATTAGTTTTTATTCACTACCAGTCTTAAGTGAGAGTATACAATTCAATATTAATATATATAGAAAAATATAAACTGTACATACAATCTTATGTACGAAGCCATATATACAAAGTTATATATACAAAACCATGTATACAAGAATTACTATACGTGGAAAAAGAGAGTCTGGCAAGATTATTGGGGTTCGAGGTATCCCAGTTTCAACCAATATGCTCCCATGTCTCTGGGCGATTCTCCCGACTCCCAGTCTAACAGCAACCTCGCGGTTAATTCTTCTCCTGAAGAAGGGTTGATGTTCATCAGGCATCCTGTTCGTTTCAACATGGTAACTTGCGCCGCACGGTGTTCATGTGCTTGTTCCACTTGGTCCCGCACGCCTAGCAGGCGGATCTTCTTGACCCATGGTGCCATCGATGCGAATTTATGTGGTAACAAACGGATGAACTTGAGGGGTTGGTGCGTTTCTATTCCCCAGTCGATTAATAAGGTGGTGTAACCCGTCGCCGTTTGTCGTAAAATTATAGCTCTGTCCCAGAAAATAGAACTTTCAAATTTTACTAGCACGGCAACGAACATTCCTGCCGTCAAACTTTCCGCTTCTGGCAAGTACTTCAAGGGACGCTCCAGCATCTCCAAATTAAGAGATTGTGTCATCTTCGGCCATCCAGCTAAACGCACCCACATGGTGGAAAGCGAATCGACTCGTACCACCTGGACAGAAGCTCCTTCGCAAAACCGAACGTGCGTGCGTTGGAAGATCTCCATGTTCTGCAAGTCTTCGAAATTATTTCGAACTTTAATATTTGACTATACCGATCTGCGTAGTTTACTTGTTTTCGTCAAACGATGTTCTGTCTCCGTCAGGAATCCGACCTCCCTTTATATACGTGCAGTGACAACCATAAGTAATTAAGTCCATGTACAACCCCATACAAAATTCAACTGTATCTAGGTGGTAATAAATATTTATACCGTTAAACTATTCTCTGAAAATTATTCTACGTACTCTTTGCGTCTTCTTTGTATCTCGCACTTGTCTCTACTTACACCAACCCTTTGCCCTATACAAATATCGTACAATAAAAATGTTGCGAGACAAGTGGAAATTGGAAAATATGCGAAACATTGCCAATGAATTAAACGTGAAATATACATTTTATATTATTTACAATTTTATATATCGATATATCTTATTCTATGCTTATTGCATGAACATTGTTCTCCAGGTTACGTTCCTTCGTCTCGCGCAATTTACCACCAACGGTGATAAAATCGTTACAGATACACGTCGTTCAACGTCAGTGTAAATCAGAATTTTGATCAAATATATGTAGAAATGTCTGGTACTTGAGAAGAATAACTCCATTAACGCGATGTGTTAATTGCATCGTCTTTCCTCCATCTCGGGGATTCCTCGTCGCGTGATTAACGCTCACCTGTTACGAACTCGCGAGAAAAAGAGGCAGATCGATGGCTGGAGAACTGGTAGATTTTACTCGTACGATAGATACAGTCGTGTAATTATCATTAATCATTAATTTACCGTGATTAATCCTCGAAGAGATATTACTTCATCTCATAACCATTTTTATCAAGAATTATCGGCATATTAATGAAGATAGAATTGCCACTCGATGTCCATTGAATAATTATAAAATCACACAAATTAGCGCAATTACAGCAGCTTCTCAGAGAAAAATTATTTTTTCTGTTAATCACTAATAATAGAGAAACATTTTCCTTTGTCTGTAAAGAAAACGCGCTGCATTAAAATTTATCGCAGACAATGAAGATAGCAATACGTTGTCATATTTTTGACGATTTTTAGTTAGCTTATTTTCTGTTTGCCTGCGTAAAACTATCGACGCGAAATAACATTCATTTTTCGTACAGCTGTAAAAAGCTGAAATTTGAAACGCATGCTTATTTTCAATCCCAATGCGACATAATTTTAAAAACTTGACAATTTTCTATCGCAAATAATTGTTGGTTTAGCCGAGGTGAAATTTGAAAAAATACTTTTTTATGTGACAACTGCGACGACAACTATTAAGACTAAAAAAGTAAAAAATAAAACATGCGGATTAAACAAATTTTTTTTAAAAATGATTTTTATTAGAAAATCCACTAAAAAAAAAAAAAATAATTTTCTCAACCAGGTATCATTATGCAATTGAATGTAATAATAAGATACAGGGAAAGCTGTACATGTTAATCTGTAATTACGCAATAGGGTATTGTTCGATTGTTGCTCTATTTATTTTTTTCATTTTTAAATTTTTTATTTTATTACCAAAAAATAAAAACATGGCCAGATCGCGAATTATTTTAATTTCAAGATTTTCAGGATTCTGATACTTTCAAAAGCTTTCCATTTTGGATTGGTTATTTCAGTCAAATATTCTTCCATTTTTACCTCTTAATCGTCAGAGAATCGCCTTTCCCTATTCCGCAGCTATACCTACGTTCTTCTTATACCAGAATTTTATCATTTTTATTAAAGCACAATCAATCGAAATTTTTTTCTCTAAACTCATGTTTCCTTCTATAACCTATTTTTTGCATCTTTATTTCTTTGAACAATGACGCTCAATTTCTCAGGAGTTTCAGACGCATATATCGCATTTGTAATGACCTTCAATTACCTTACTCCATTTTCTAAATGCAACAACAAGTTCGCTTAAAGGGCAGGAAGATATGTAAGAGAAGAATTAGAAATAAGTGATGTAAAACTGGAAGTTCGTCGAAAGCCGAAAGGCACGGACTATGAAACAATAAAATAAAATAATAAACAAGTTCGCTTAGACGTCACCGTTAAATCCGATCAACACAGGTAATAAATGAATTTACTCAGAAACCTTTCCGAACAAACACCGTCTCACGATAATGGCTTCATACCTGCTCAAATGACCAGAACTAACATATTATTCAGTAAACAGAGGAATTACTAGAATCGACATTGGAAAAGCATCATGAATCTGTTTAAATTTGTTTGTCACAAACAATTAACTACTCGATAACAATCGAAGAAGACTTTTTCATTACTCGAAATCCAGATTTAATAGCTTTATATTTCACATTTTTAATTTTACAGAATTTATAACGAATATATAAATATAAAATAATATGGTATAAAAAGTAACATGGAATTACGATAAATAAAATACAAACTATATATTATTGGGAAAAAGTGTTTCAGATAGAATTTGCCCTATTTCGAGAGAGCTATCTGACCATGGACGCAGTTCTTTTCTAGGTGGATGCACCTCCGAGACTCGAGGGTAGTGTCTTGTTTTTGTAAATGATACGATAAATTTTTAGACGCGACTCGATGCAGTTTTTAATTCTCTACAGAAGAGTATACAAGTACTTGATTCGAAAAATGATTAGTTTAAAAGATATCTTAAATTTAATTTCTTTTTTCTTTTCTTTTTTTTTTTTTTTTTTTTTTTTTTTTTTTTTTTTGTTTTTTTTTTTTTATTTAATGTGTACTGTAGAATTTAATATTGTAGGACTTGTCGTGTGAATGGGAAGAAAGGATAAGAAAAAAGTTTACAAGTTTTTAAGCTTTCATTAGTCTTTATTAACTTAAGACTAACTAATAATATGCAATTCAGTACTAATATATATACAGAAAAATACAAATATCCATATAAAACTGTAGATACAAGAATTATTAGACGTAGAAAAAACGAGTCTGGTAAGGGCAGCGATTATTGAGGATCCAGGTAACCCAACTCCACCCAGTATGCTGCCATATCCCTTGGAGCTTCACCCGGCTCTCGATCCAGCAGCAACCCTGCCGATATAGCTTCTCCTGGAGTAGGATTGACGTTTACTAGGCGCCCTGTCCGTCGCAACATGGTGAATTGAGCCACTCGATGGGCCTTCCTTTGGATCGGTTGCTCTCGTACTCCTGGCAGGATGATTCTTCTGGCCCATGGTGCCATTCTTGTCAAATTCCGAGGCAACAATCGTATTGAACTGAGATCTTGCTCGTATTCTAACCCCCAATCGATTAGAAAAACGAGGTAGCCATCCATGGTCCGTTTCAATAGAATGGCTCTTTCCCAATGGCTAAGGTCCTTGAAATGTGCCAGCACGGCGACGAGCATGCCCGTGCTCAAACTCTTCGGGTTCGGCAAGTAGTCCCTGGGATGTTCCATAATCTCCATATTCAGTGTTTCGGTTACCTTTGGGTTTGCATCCAAGCGGACCCACATGGTAGTAAGTGATTCTACTCGAACCACTCGGACGGGAACTCCTTCTCTGAATCGATCGTTCGTACGTTGTAAAAGCTCCATGGTCCTCAAGTCTTCCAAAAAATTTCGAATGTAAATGTTTGACTGTACTGATCTGCGTACTTTACTTGACTACGTCTGACGATGCTCTGGCTCCGCCAGGTATCGGACCCCTTTTATATACCTGCAGTAACAATGATGGCGCCTTCCCCTTCCATCATTTTTCGGTTACCCTTTGAACTGAACACATTTTTCCATTTGTCTTGTTTCACACTTTTCTTTTCCTCGCAATATTTTATAACAATGTATACAGTGTTAACAATGTATACAGGCAGAATATATAGTCTGTTTTTGATACGCCAGTGTCAGATATCAGTCGTTGTTTTTCGTTAAAATAAATATGCCGTTATTAGATGCTCATTTTAACATGCCGATCCGCATTCTTACAATATTTCACAATCTTTAACTTAAAAATGTCGCTAGAAAATAGAAAACTAAGATTAATTAATTAATATTAATGTTTACTTTAGAATTTAATATTGTAGGACTTGTCGTGTGAATGGGAAGAAAGGATAAGAAAAAAGTTTACAAGTTTTTAAGGTTTCATTAGTTTTTATTCACTACCAGTCTTAAGTGAGAGTATACAATTCAATATTAATATATATAGAAAAATATAAACTGTACATACAATCTTATGTACGAAGCCATATATACAAAGTTATATATACAAAACCATGTATACAAGAATTACTATACGTGGAAAAAGAGAGTCTGGCAAGATTATTGGGGTTCGAGGTATCCCAGTTTCAACCAATATGCTCCCATGTCTCTGGGCGATTCTCCCGACTCCCAGTCTAACAGCAACCTCGCGGTTAATTCTTCTCCTGAAGAAGGGTTGATGTTCATCAGGCATCCTGTTCGTTTCAACATGGTAACTTGCGCCGCACGGTGTTCATGTGCTTGTTCCACTTGGTCCCGCACGCCTAGCAGGCGGATCTTCTTGACCCATGGTGCCATCGATGCGAATTTATGTGGTAACAAACGGATGAACTTGAGGGGTTGGTGCGTTTCTATTCCCCAGTCGATTAATAAGGTGGTGTAACCCGTCGCCGTTTGTCGTAAAATTATAGCTCTGTCCCAGAAAATAGAACTTTCAAATTTTACTAGCACGGCAACGAACATTCCTGCCGTCAAACTTTCCGCTTCTGGCAAGTACTTCAAGGGACGCTCCAGCATCTCCAAATTAAGAGATTGTGTCATCTTCGGCCATCCAGCTAAACGCACCCACATGGTGGAAAGCGAATCGACTCGTACCACCTGGACAGAAGCTCCTTCGCAAAACCGAACGTGCGTGCGTTGGAAGATCTCCATGTTCTGCAAGTCTTCGAAATTATTTCGAACTTTAATATTTGACTATACCGATCTGCGTAGTTTACTTGTTTTCGTCAAACGATGTTCTGTCTCCGTCAGGAATCCGACCTCCCTTTATATACGTGCAGTGACAACCATAAGTAATTAAGTCCATGTACAACCCCATACAAAATTCAACTGTATCTAGGTGGTAATAAATATTTATACCGTTAAACTATTCTCTGAAAATTATTCTACGTACTCTTTGCGTCTTCTTTGTATCTCGCACTTGTCTCTACTTACACCAACCCTTTGCCCTATACAAATATCGTACAATAAAAATGTTGCGAGACAAGTGGAAATTGGAAAATATGCGAAACATTGCCAATGAATTAAACGTGAAATATACATTTTATATTATTTACAATTTTATATATCGATATATCTTATTCTATGCTTATTGCATGAACATTGTTCTCCAGGTTACGTTCCTTCGTCTCGCGCAATTTACCACCAACGGTGATAAAATCGTTACAGATACACGTCGTTCAACGTCAGTGTAAATCAGAATTTTGATCAAATATATGTAGAAATGTCTGGTACTTGAGAAGAATAACTCCATTAACGCGATGTGTTAATTGCATCGTCTTTCCTCCATCTCGGGGATTCCTCGTCGCGTGATTAACGCTCACCTGTTACGAACTCGCGAGAAAAAAGAGGCAGATCGATGGCTGGAGAACTGGTAGATTTTACTCGTACGATAGATACAGTCGTGTAATTATCATTAATCATTAATTTACCGTGATTAATCCTCGAAGAGATATTACTTCATCTCATAACCATTTTTATCAAGAATTATCGGCATATTAATGAAGATAGAATTGCCACTCGATGTCCATTGAATAATTATAAAATCACACAAATTAGCGCAATTACAGCAGCTTCTCAGAGAAAAATTATTTTTTCTGTTAATCACTAATAATAGAGAAACATTTTCCTTTGTCTGTAAAGAAAACGCGCTGCATTAAAATTTATCGCAGACAATGAAGATAGCAATACGTTGTCATATTTTTGACGATTTTTAGTTAGCTTATTTTCTGTTTGCCTGCGTAAAACTATCGACGCGAAATAACATTCATTTTTCGTACAGCTGTAAAAAGCTGAAATTTGAAACGCATGCTTATTTTCAATCCCAATGCGACATAATTTTAAAAACTTGACAATTTTCTATCGCAAATAATTGTTGGTTTAGCCGAGGTGAAATTTGAAAAATACTTTTTTTATGTGACAACTGCGACGACAACTATTAAGACTAAAAAAAATAAAAAATAAAACATGCGGATTAAACAAATTTTTTTAAAAATGATTTTTATTAGAAAATCCACTAAAGGAAAAAAAATAATTTTCTCAACCAGGTATCATTATGCAATTGAATGTAATAATAAGATACAGGGAAAGCTGTACATGTTAATCTGTAATTACGCAATAGGGTATTGTTCGATTGTTGCTCTATTTATTTCATTTTTTAATTTTTTATTTTATTACCAAAAATAAAAACATGGCCAGATCGCGAATTATTTTAATTTCAAGATTTTCAGGATTCTGATACTTTCAAAAGCTTTCCATTTTGGATTGGTTATTTCAGTCAAATATTCTTCCATTTTTACCTCTTAATCGTCAGAGAATCGCCTTTCCCTATTCCGCAGCTATACCTACGTTCTTCTTATACCAGAATTTTATCATTTTTATTAAAGCACACAATCAATCGAAATTTTTTCTCTAAACTCATGTTTCCTTCTATAACCTATTTTTTGCATCTTTATTTCTTTGAACAATGACGCTCAATTTCTCAGGAGTTTCAGACGCATATATCGCATTTGTAATGACCTTCAATTACCTTACTCCATTTTCTAAATGCAACAACAAGTTCGCTTAAAGGGCAGGAAGATATGTAAGAGAAGAATTAGAAATAAGTGATGTAAAACTGGAAGTTCGTCGAAAGCCGAAAGGCACGGACTATGAAACAATAAAATAAAATAATAAACAAGTTCGCTTAGACGTCACCGTTAAATCCGATCAACACAGGTAATAAATGAATTTACTCAGAAACCTTTCCGAACAAACACCGTCTCACGATAATGGCTTCATACCTGCTCAAATGACCAGAACTAACATATTATTCAGTAAACAGAGGAATTACTAGAATCGACATTGGAAAAGCATCATGAATCTGTTTAAATTTGTTTGTCACAAACAATTAACTACTCGATAACAATCGAAGAAGACTTTTTCATTACTCGAAATCCAGATTTAATAGCTTTATATTTCACATTTTTAATTTTACAGAATTTATAACGAATATATAAATATAAAATAATATGGTATAAAAAGTAACATGGAATTACGATAAATAAAATACAAACTATATATTATTGGGAAAAAGTGTTTCAGATAGAATTTGCCCTATTTCGAGAGAGAGCTATCTGACCATGGACGCAGTTCTTTTCTAGGTGGATGCACCTCCGAGACTCGAGGGTAGTGTCTTGTTTTTGTAAATGATACGATAAATTTTTAGACGCGACTCGATGCAGTTTTTAATTCTCTACAGAAGAGTATACAAGTACTTGATTCGAAAAATGATTAGTTTAAAAGATATCTTAAATTTAATTTCTTTTTTTTTTTTTTTTTTTTTTTTTTTTTTTTTTTTTTTTTTTTTTTTTTTTTTTTATTTAATGTGTACTGTAGAATTTAATATTGTAGGACTTGTCGTGTGAATGGGAAGAAAGGATAAGAAAAAAGTTTACAAGTTTTTAAGCTTTCATTAGTCTTTATTAACTTAAGACTAACTAATAATATGCAATTCAGTACTAATATATATACAGAAAAATACAAATATCCATATAAAACTGTAGATACAAGAATTATTAGACGTAGAAAAAACGAGTCTGGTAAGGGCAGCGATTATTGAGGATCCAGGTAACCCAACTCCACCCAGTATGCTGCCATATCCCTTGGAGCTTCACCCGGCTCTCGATCCAGCAGCAACCCTGCCGATATAGCTTCTCCTGGAGTAGGATTGACGTTTACTAGGCGCCCTGTCCGTCGCAACATGGTGAATTGAGCCACTCGATGGGCCTTCCTTTGGATCGGTTGCTCTCGTACTCCTGGCAGGATGATTCTTCTGGCCCATGGTGCCATTCTTGTCAAATTCCGAGGCAACAATCGTATTGAACTGAGATCTTGCTCGTATTCTAACCCCCAATCGATTAGAAAAACGAGGTAGCCATCCATGGTCCGTTTCAATAGAATGGCTCTTTCCCAATGGCTAAGGTCCTTGAAATGTGCCAGCACGGCGACGAGCATGCCCGTGCTCAAACTCTTCGGGTTCGGCAAGTAGTCCCTGGGATGTTCCATAATCTCCATATTCAGTGTTTCGGTTACCTTTGGGTTTGCATCCAAGCGGACCCACATGGTAGTAAGTGATTCTACTCGAACCACTCGGACGGGAACTCCTTCTCTGAATCGATCGTTCGTACGTTGTAAAAGCTCCATGGTCCTCAAGTCTTCCAAAAAATTTCGAATGTAAATGTTTGACTGTACTGATCTGCGTACTTTACTTGACTACGTCTGACGATGCTCTGGCTCCGCCAGGTATCGGACCCCTTTTATATACCTGCAGTAACAATGATGGCGCCTTCCCCTTCCATCATTTTTCGGTTACCCTTTGAACTGAACACATTTTTCCATTTGTCTTGTTTCACACTTTTCTTTTCCTCGCAATATTTTATAACAATGTATACAGTGTTAACAATGTATACAGGCAGAATATATAGTCTGTTTTTGATACGCCAGTGTCAGATATCAGTCGTTGTTTTTCGTTAAAATAAATATGCCGTTATTAGATGCTCATTTTAACATGCCGATCCGCATTCTTACAATATTTCACAATCTTTAACTTAAAAATGTCGCTAGAAAATAGAAAACTAAGATTAATTAATTAATATTAATGTTTACTTTAGAATTTAATATTGTAGGACTTGTCGTGTGAATGGGAAGAAAGGATAAGAAAAAAGTTTACAAGTTTTTAAGGTTTCATTAGTTTTTATTCACTACCAGTCTTAAGTGAGAGTATACAATTCAATATTAATATATATAGAAAAATATAAACTGTACATACAATCTTATGTACGAAGCCATATATACAAAGTTATATATACAAAACCATGTATACAAGAATTACTATACGTGGAAAAAAGAGAGTCTGGCAAGATTATTGGGGTTCGAGGTATCCCAGTTTCAACCAATATGCTCCCATGTCTCTGGGCGATTCTCCCGACTCCCAGTCTAACAGCAACCTCGCGGTTAATTCTTCTCCTGAAGAAGGGTTGATGTTCATCAGGCATCCTGTTCGTTTCAACATGGTAACTTGCGCCGCACGGTGTTCATGTGCTTGTTCCACTTGGTCCCGCACGCCTAGCAGGCGGATCTTCTTGACCCATGGTGCCATCGATGCGAATTTATGTGGTAACAAACGGATGAACTTGAGGGGTTGGTGCGTTTCTATTCCCCAGTCGATTAATAAGGTGGTGTAACCCGTCGCCGTTTGTCGTAAAATTATAGCTCTGTCCCAGAAAATAGAACTTTCAAATTTTACTAGCACGGCAACGAACATTCCTGCCGTCAAACTTTCCGCTTCTGGCAAGTACTTCAAGGGACGCTCCAGCATCTCCAAATTAAGAGATTGTGTCATCTTCGGCCATCCAGCTAAACGCACCCACATGGTGGAAAGCGAATCGACTCGTACCACCTGGACAGAAGCTCCTTCGCAAAACCGAACGTGCGTGCGTTGGAAGATCTCCATGTTCTGCAAGTCTTCGAAATTATTTCGAACTTTAATATTTGACTATACCGATCTGCGTAGTTTACTTGTTTTCGTCAAACGATGTTCTGTCTCCGTCAGGAATCCGACCTCCCTTTATATACGTGCAGTGACAACCATAAGTAATTAAGTCCATGTACAACCCCATACAAAATTCAACTGTATCTAGGTGGTAATAAATATTTATACCGTTAAACTATTCTCTGAAAATTATTCTACGTACTCTTTGCGTCTTCTTTGTATCTCGCACTTGTCTCTACTTACACCAACCCTTTGCCCTATACAAATATCGTACAATAAAAATGTTGCGAGACAAGTGGAAATTGGAAAATATGCGAAACATTGCCAATGAATTAAACGTGAAATATACATTTTATATTATTTACAATTTTATATATCGATATATCTTATTCTATGCTTATTGCATGAACATTGTTCTCCAGGTTACGTTCCTTCGTCTCGCGCAATTTACCACCAACGGTGATAAAATCGTTACAGATACACGTCGTTCAACGTCAGTGTAAATCAGAATTTTGATCAAATATATGTAGAAATGTCTGGTACTTGAGAAGAATAACTCCCATTAACGCGATGTGTTAATTGCATCGTCTTTCCTCCATCTCGGGGATTCCTCGTCGCGTGATTAACGCTCACCTGTTACGAACTCGCGAGAAAAAGAGGCAGATCGATGGCTGGAGAACTGGTAGATTTTACTCGTACGATAGATACAGTCGTGTAATTATCATTAATCATTAATTTACCGTGATTAATCCTCGAAGAGATATTACTTCATCTCATAACCATTTTTATCAAGAATTATCGGCATATTAATGAAGATAGAATTGCCACTCGATGTCCATTGAATAATTATAAAATCACACAAATTAGCGCAATTACAGCAGCTTCTCAGAGAAAAATTATTTTTTCTGTTAATCACTAATAATAGAGAAACATTTTCCTTTGTCTGTAAAGAAAACGCGCTGCATTAAAATTTATCGCAGACAATGAAGATAGCAATACGTTGTCATATTTTTGACGATTTTTAGTTAGCTTATTTTCTGTTTGCCTGCGTAAAACTATCGACGCGAAATAACATTCATTTTTCGTACAGCTGTAAAAAGCTGAAATTTGAAACGCATGCTTATTTTCAATCCCAATGCGACATAATTTTAAAAACTTGACAATTTTCTATCGCAAATAATTGTTGGTTTAGCCGAGGTGAAATTTGAAAAAATACTTTTTTATGTGACAACTGCGACGACAACTATTAAGATAAGACTAAAAAGTAAAAAAATAAAACATGCGGATTAAAAACAATTTTTTTAAAAATGATTTTTATTAGAAAATCCACTAAAGGGAAAAAAAAATAATTTTCTCAACCAGGTATCATTATGCAATTGAATGTAATAATAAGATACAGGGAAAGCTGTACATGTTAATCTGTAATTACGCAATAGGGTATTGTTCGATTGTTGCTCTATTTATTTCATTTTTTAATTTTTTATTTTATTACCAAAAATAAAAACATGGCCAGATCGCGAATTATTTTAATTTCAAGATTTTCAGGATTCTGATACTTTCAAAAAGCTTTCCATTTTGGATTGGTTATTTCAGTCAAATATTCTTCCATTTTTACCTCTTAATCGTCAGAGAATCGCCTTTCCCTATTCCGCAGCTATACCTACGTTCTTCTTATACCAGAATTTTATCATTTTTATTAAAGCACAATCAATCGAAATTTTTTCTCTAAACTCATGTTTCCTTCTATAACCTAATTTTTTGCATCTTTATTTCTTTGAACAATGACGCTCAATTTCTCAGGAGTTTCAGACGCATATATCGCATTTGTAATGACCTTCAATTACCTTACTCCATTTTCTAAATGCAACAACAAGTTCGCTTAAAGGGCAGGAAGATATGTAAGAGAAGAATTAGAAATAAGTGATGTAAAACTGGAAGTTCGTCGAAAGCCGAAAGGCACGGACTATGAAACAATAAAATAAAATAATAAACAAGTTCGCTTAGACGTCACCGTTAAATCCGATCAACACAGGTAATAAATGAATTTACTCAGAAACCTTTCCGAACAAACACCGTCTCACGATAATGGCTTCATACCTGCTCAAATGACCAGAACTAACATATTATTCAGTAAACAGAGGAATTACTAGAATCGACATTGGAAAAGCATCATGAATCTGTTTAAATTTGTTTGTCACAAACAATTAACTACTCGATAACAATCGAAGAAGACTTTTTCATTACTCGAAATCCAGATTTAATAGCTTTATATTTCACATTTTTAATTTTACAGAATTTATAACGAATATATAAATATAAAATAATATGGTATAAAAGTAACATGGAATTACGATAAATAAAATACAAACTATATATTATTGGGAAAAAGTGTTTCAGATAGAATTTGCCCTATTTCGAGAGAGCTATCTGACCATGGACGCAGTTCTTTTCTAGGTGGATGCACCTCCGAGACTCGAGGGTAGTGTCTTGTTTTTTGTAAATGATACGATAAATTTTTAGACGCGACTCGATGCAGTTTTTAATTCTCTACAGAAGAGTATACAAGTACTTGATTCGAAAAATGATTAGTTTAAAAGATATCTTAAATTTAATTTCTTTTTTTTTTTTTTTTTTTTTTTTTTTTTTTTTTTTTTTTTTTTTTTGTTCTTTTTTTTTATTTAATGTGTACTGTAGAATTTAATATTGTAGGACTTGTCGTGTGAATGGGAAGAAAGGATAAGAAAAAGTTTACAAGTTTTTAAGCTTTCATTAGTCTTTATTAACTTAAGACTAACTAATAATATGCAATTCAGTACTAATATATATACAGAAAAATACAAATATCCATATAAAACTGTAGATACAAGAATTATTAGACGTAGAAAAAACGAGTCTGGTAAGGGCAGCGATTATTGAGGATCCAGGTAACCCAACTCCACCCAGTATGCTGCCATATCCCTTGGAGCTTCACCCGGCTCTCGATCCAGCAGCAACCCTGCCGATATAGCTTCTCCTGGAGTAGGATTGACGTTTACTAGGCGCCCTGTCCGTCGCAACATGGTGAATTGAGCCACTCGATGGGCCTTCCTTTGGATCGGTTGCTCTCGTACTCCTGGCAGGATGATTCTTCTGGCCCATGGTGCCATTCTTGTCAAATTCCGAGGCAACAATCGTATTGAACTGAGATCTTGCTCGTATTCTAACCCCCAATCGATTAGAAAAACGAGGTAGCCATCCATGGTCCGTTTCAATAGAATGGCTCTTTCCCAATGGCTAAGGTCCTTGAAATGTGCCAGCACGGCGACGAGCATGCCCGTGCTCAAACTCTTCGGGTTCGGCAAGTAGTCCCTGGGATGTTCCATAATCTCCATATTCAGTGTTTCGGTTACCTTTGGGTTTTGCATCCAAGCGGACCCACATGGTAGTAAGTGATTCTACTCGAACCACTCGGACGGGAACTCCTTCTCTGAATCGATCGTTCGTACGTTGTAAAAGCTCCATGGTCCTCAAGTCTTCCAAAAAATTTCGAATGTAAATGTTTGACTGTACTGATCTGCGTACTTTACTTGACTACGTCTGACGATGCTCTGGCTCCGCCAGGTATCGGACCCCTTTTATATACCTGCAGTAACAATGATGGCGCCTTCCCCTTCCATCATTTTTCGGTTACCCTTTGAACTGAACACATTTTTCCATTTGTCTTGTTTCACACTTTTCTTTTCCTCGCAATATTTTATAACAATGTATACAGTGTTAACAATGTATACAGGCAGAATATATAGTCTGTTTTTGATACGCCAGTGTCAGATATCAGTCGTTGTTTTTCGTTAAAATAAATATGCCGTTATTAGATGCTCATTTTAACATGCCGATCCGCATTCTTACAATATTTCACAATCTTTAACTTAAAAATGTCGCTAGAAAATAGAAAACTAAGATTAATTAATTAATATTAATGTTTACTTTAGAATTTAATATTGTAGGACTTGTCGTGTGAATGGGAAGAAAGGATAAGAAAAAAGTTTACAAGTTTTTAAGGTTTCATTAGTTTTTATTCACTACCAGTCTTAAGTGAGAGTATACAATTCAATATTAATATATATAGAAAAATATAAACTGTACATACAATCTTATGTACGAAGCCATATATACAAAGTTATATATACAAAACCATGTATACAAGAAATTACTATACGTGGAAAAAGAGAGTCTGGCAAGATTATTGGGGTTCGAGGTATCCCAGTTTCAACCAATATGCTCCCATGTCTCTGGGCGATTCTCCCGACTCCCAGTCTAACAGCAACCTCGCGGTTAATTCTTCTCCTGAAGAAGGGTTGATGTTCATCAGGCATCCTGTTCGTTTCAACATGGTAACTTGCGCCGCACGGTGTTCATGTGCTTGTTCCACTTGGTCCCGCACGCCTAGCAGGCGGATCTTCTTGACCCATGGTGCCATCGATGCGAATTTATGTGGTAACAAACGGATGAACTTGAGGGGTTGGTGCGTTTCTATTCCCCAGTCGATTAATAAGGTGGTGTAACCCGTCGCCGTTTGTCGTAAAATTATAGCTCTGTCCCAGAAAATAGAACTTTCAAATTTTACTAGCACGGCAACGAACATTCCTGCCGTCAAACTTTCCGCTTCTGGCAAGTACTTCAAGGGACGCTCCAGCATCTCCAAATTAAGAGATTGTGTCATCTTCGGCCATCCAGCTAAACGCACCCACATGGTGGAAAGCGAATCGACTCGTACCACCTGGACAGAAGCTCCTTCGCAAAACCGAACGTGCGTGCGTTGGAAGATCTCCATGTTCTGCAAGTCTTCGAAATTATTTCGAACTTTAATATTTGACTATACCGATCTGCGTAGTTTACTTGTTTTCGTCAAACGATGTTCTGTCTCCGTCAGGAATCCGACCTCCCTTTATATACGTGCAGTGACAACCATAAGTAATTAAGTCCATGTACAACCCCATACAAAATTCAACTGTATCTAGGTGGTAATAAATATTTATACCGTTAAACTATTCTCTGAAAATTATTCTACGTACTCTTTGCGTCTTCTTTGTATCTCGCACTTGTCTCTACTTACACCAACCCTTTGCCCTATACAAATATCGTACAATAAAAATGTTGCGAGACAAGTGGAAATTGGAAAATATGCGAAACATTGCCAATGAATTAAACGTGAAATATACATTTTATATTATTTACAATTTTATATATCGATATATCTTATTCTATGCTTATTGCATGAACATTGTTCTCCAGGTTACGTTCCTTCGTCTCGCGCAATTTACCACCAACGGTGATAAAATCGTTACAGATACACGTCGTTCAACGTCAGTGTAAATCAGAATTTTGATCAAATATATGTAGAAATGTCTGGTACTTGAGAAGAATAACTCCATTAACGCGATGTGTTAATTGCATCGTCTTTCCTCCATCTCGGGGATTCCTCGTCGCGTGATTAACGCTCACCTGTTACGAACTCGCGAGAAAAAGAGGCAGATCGATGGCTGGAGAACTGGTAGATTTTACTCGTACGATAGATACAGTCGTGTAATTATCATTAATCATTAATTTACCGTGATTAATCCTCGAAGAGATATTACTTCATCTCATAACCATTTTTATCAAGAATTATCGGCATATTAATGAAGATAGAATTGCCACTCGATGTCCATTGAATAATTATAAAATCACACAAATTAGCGCAATTACAGCAGCTTCTCAGAGAGAAAAATTATTTTTTCTGTTAATCACTAATAATAGAGAAACATTTTCCTTTGTCTGTAAAGAAAACGCGCTGCATTAAAATTTATCGCAGACAATGAAGATAGCAATACGTTGTCATATTTTTGACGATTTTTAGTTAGCTTATTTTCTGTTTGCCTGCGTAAAACTATCGACGCGAAATAACATTCATTTTTCGTACAGCTGTAAAAAGCTGAAATTTGAAACGCATGCTTATTTTCAATCCCAATGCGACATAATTTTAAAAACTTGACAATTTTCTATCGCAAATAATTGTTGGTTTAGCCGAGGTGAAATTTGAAAAAATACTTTTTTATGTGACAACTGCGACGACAACTATTAAGACTAAAAAAGTAAAAAATAAAACATGCGGATTAAACAAATTTTTTTAAAAATGATTTTTATTAGAAAATCCACTAAAGGGAAAAAAATAATTTTCTCAACCAGGTATCATTATGCAATTGAATGTAATAATAAGATACAGGGAAAGCTGTACATGTTAATCTGTAATTACGCAATAGGGTATTGTTCGATTGTTGCTCTATTTATTTCATTTTTTTAATTTTTTATTTTATTACCAAAAATAAAAACATGGCCAGATCGCGAATTATTTTAATTTCAAGATTTTCAGGATTCTGATACTTTCAAAAGCTTTCCATTTTGGATTGGTTATTTCAGTCAAATATTCTTCCATTTTTACCTCTTAATCGTCAGAGAATCGCCTTTCCCTATTCCGCAGCTATACCTACGTTCTTCTTATACCAGAATTTTATCATTTTTATTAAAGCACAATCAATCGAAATTTTTTCTCTAAACTCATGTTTCCTTCTATAACCTATTTTTTGCATCTTTATTTCTTTGAACAATGACGCTCAATTTCTCAGGAGTTTCAGACGCATATATCGCATTTGTAATGACCTTCAATTACCTTACTCCATTTTCTAAATGCAACAACAAGTTCGCTTAAAGGGCAGGAAGATATGTAAGAGAAGAATTAGAAATAAGTGATGTAAAACTGGAAGTTCGTCGAAAGCCGAAAGGCACGGACTATGAAACAATAAAATAAAATAATAAACAAGTTCGCTTAGACGTCACCGTTAAATCCGATCAACACAGGTAATAAATGAATTTACTCAGAAACCTTTCCGAACAAACACCGTCTCACGATAATGGCTTCATACCTGCTCAAATGACCAGAACTAACATATTATTCAGTAAACAGAGGAATTACTAGAATCGACATTGGAAAAGCATCATGAATCTGTTTAAATTTGTTTGTCACAAACAATTAACTACTCGATAACAATCGAAGAAGACTTTTTCATTACTCGAAATCCAGATTTAATAGCTTTATATTTCACATTTTTAATTTTACAGAATTTATAACGAATATATAAATATAAAATAATATGGTATAAAAAGTAACATGGAATTACGATAAATAAAATACAAACTATATATTATTGGGAAAAAGTGTTTCAGATAGAATTTGCCCTATTTCGAGAGAGCTATCTGACCATGGACGCAGTTCTTTTCTAGGTGGATGCACCTCCGAGACTCGAGGGTAGTGTCTTGTTTTTGTAAATGATACGATAAATTTTTAGACGCGACTCGATGCAGTTTTTAATTCTCTACAGAAGAGTATACAAGTACTTGATTCGAAAAATGATTAGTTTAAAAGATATCTTAAATTTAATTTCTTTTTCTTTTCTTTTTTTTTTTTTTTTTTTTTTTTTTTTTTTTTTGTTCTTTTTTTTATTTAATGTGTACTGTAGAATTTAATATTGTAGGACTTGTCGTGTGAATGGGAAGAAAGGATAAGAAAAAAGTTTACAAGTTTTTAAGCTTTCATTAGTCTTTATTAACTTAAGACTAACTAATAATATGCAATTCAGTACTAATATATATACAGAAAAATACAAATATCCATATAAAACTGTAGATACAAGAATTATTAGACGTAGAAAAAACGAGTCTGGTAAGGGCAGCGATTATTGAGGATCCAGGTAACCCAACTCCACCCAGTATGCTGCCATATCCCTTGGAGCTTCACCCGGCTCTCGATCCAGCAGCAACCCTGCCGATATAGCTTCTCCTGGAGTAGGATTGACGTTTACTAGGCGCCCTGTCCGTCGCAACATGGTGAATTGAGCCACTCGATGGGCCTTCCTTTGGATCGGTTGCTCTCGTACTCCTGGCAGGATGATTCTTCTGGCCCATGGTGCCATTCTTGTCAAATTCCGAGGCAACAATCGTATTGAACTGAGATCTTGCTCGTATTCTAACCCCCAATCGATTAGAAAAACGAGGTAGCC
>JAFJHM010000197.1:0-24478 GCA_019201815.1 Bombus balteatus
TATATTGTACAAATTTTTCATTTTTTCTGTAATTACTATAATTTAATATGTCGTTACGGAGAGCGTTATTCGTTATCAGAGATACAAAAGTATTACAAAGAACGCTTATTCATAGAAGATTTCAATCCTCACGAAAGGTTCGGAATTATATCTAAGCACGATTTTATTTTTTATTACTTTCCTATTATTGCATAAGATTTTGAAACTTCATTGCAACCAGAGAAATTTTCTACTTTTAATCGATATTAGCTTTAACTCGATAATCTGACTGTTTGCAAATTGTAAGTGTGATGTTAATATTAATGATCTATAAATTTTAGTATATTATACAAAATTATTCAATTAGTGTTCGTTATTAGAGCAGCAATCAGTACACGTTAACAACAAAATTATGTACCATATCGTCGTTCACTGCTATGGGTATTTGGGGTCTTACAAAAAAGAAGGATGATAATGAAACAATCGTAACTACAAAAGAAGTTCTAATAGCAAAAGCCGATGCATTATACGAGCAAGAACAATACCAGGAAATACGTGACCTTCTAATAAATTATAAAGTAATTACATTATGTATATCACTTATAAATGTAGATAATAAAACTGAACATCTTTATAGGATAGCGGTGATATTGAAATTATATGGCGTTTGTGTAGAGCAATGTATAAATTGTCTAAAATTGTGAGTGAAGTAGATGGAAAGAAATTAATTTTCGAAGCTTATGATTTAATACTTAAAGCACTTGAAATAAAAGAGGATAATTGGGCTGCACACAAATGGGCATCGATTCTTCTTAATTCTAAGACTCTTTATGAAGGAGTAAAAGCACAAATAAAAGAGTCATATAATATTAAGAAACATATTGAACTTTCGCACGTTCGCGGGGAGACGCGATCTCGAAGAAGCGCGCCAACGGGAGTCGTAAATTCCCGTTACGATTAACCAATCGACGCCACGAATCGTACGATCCCTTATTTCTTGTGGGATAATAAGGGTAGTTAACTTCAATATAACACTGCGATTAACAGGTTAATATATATATTTCAAACCCAACAACTTTAATATAATACAGATGAATATTGGTTGTAAAAATAACTGTGTTCGACTGACTGACTCGCGGTGATATAGACTCGGTGACTTGAGATGATAGACTGACTGACGTTTGTTCGAAGCCGCGGATTCTTCCCTTAGTTGACCTTCGATATCCCTACCACACACGTGTTTATTAGATGTACCGCGGCGGTTGCCGCGTATGCGTTCTTGCGTGAATTCGGCGAAAGAAACGTCGGGATATCGATGGTACATTAGGCATGTCGGTATTGCGCTTTGACGGCATAGTTCTTTGTACCGCAAAGCCGTTGGAAGGTTCCGTGGTCGATGACACCACAAATTAAAGTTTGGCTGAACGACTCGACTAGCGAAATGATGGGTAAACGTAGCAATGAAAAACAGTGAATATGGAAAATTTCGTTATATGGATATTGTAGGTGGGCCGCTGGCTGCCAGGTGTTGAGAGATGGTGTGCAGATGTCCCACGCGACGTAACATCCTCCCCCCGTTGAGAGGGCACCGATCAAATTCAATGTGTGGGTTGGATGGGTGTGTGATTCACCTCCTTCGATATCAGGGGTTGTCCGGATTCAGCTGGATCTGATTGACATGGCAGGGGAACTAGTCGTTTGACGGCGCGGTCCAGGAGGCTCGATGATGTCTGCACCGTCGCTGTTCGGATTATGCCATCGGCTCCGGGATGGACCTTGACTACACGTCCCAAGGGCCAGTGCATCGAAGGAACGTTGTCTTCTCTGAGTAGGACGATTGTGCCTTCTTGTATGTTATGTCCACCCTTGATCCATTTATTGCGGTTAATCAGCTGATTGAGATACTCCTTATGCCAGCGTTTCCAAAAATGTTGTTTAATTTTTTGGATATGCTGCCATCTGGAGAGCCGGTTGGATGGAGTGTCCCTGAAATCTCGCTCACGCAAACTCATTAGTGACTCGCCGATGAGGAAATGTCCCGGAGTGAGGACGAGGAGATCTTTGGGATCAGTGGAGATGGGTGTTAATGGTCGGGAGTTAAGAACTGCTTCAATTTCGATGAGAAGCGTATTGAATTGTTCGAATGTAAGCAGTTCATTGCCGACGACGCGTCGAAAGTGATGCTTGAATGACTTCACCGCCGCCTCCCATAACCCACCGAAGTGCGGGGAATGAGGGGGTATGAAGCGCCATTCGATTTGCTTGTCGGCTAGGAACGTAGTTACCCTTTCGATGTGGTCATCCGATCTTAGTAACTCATGGAGCTCCTTTAATTCGTTGTTTGCGCCGATGAAGTTCGTGCCATTGTCCGAATGGATGGTCGAACAAAACCCTCGCCGAGCGATGAATCGACGAAGAGCGGCGATGAAGGCTTCGCTCGTGAGATCGCCAACAAGTTCGATATGCACCGCCTTGACTGCTAGGCATACGAAGATGGCTACGTATACCTTGACCTGGCGGCGGTTACGATCTCGTTTCTCCTTGATATAAAATGGTCCACAATAATCGACACCGACGTGTGAAAGGTCGAGATTCAGTTACTCGAGCCTCTGGCAGATTGCCCATTATGTAATCTACTGGTGGTGGATGAGCACGACAGCAACGGACGCAATTTTTAATCGTACGCCATACTTGACTTCTGCCGTCGATGGGCCAGTATCTCTGTCTCACTGAGTATAAAGTGGCCTGTGTGCCTGCATGCATACTGACCTTGTGCTCATTTTCGATGATGCGTGATGTAGTAGGCGATTTAGGTAGTATGATCGGATGTTTTTGTGCAAAGGCTATCGATGCTTGACTCAGTCGGCCCCCGACGCGCAATATTCCTGCCTTATCCAGAAAGGGGTTGAGTCGTTGGAGTTTCCCATTGACCGGCATGTTTCGGTTCTTCTGGAGCGTGGATATTTCTTCTGAAAAATGAGTTTGTTGTAATAATAGAATCAGTTTGTCGTGGGATACCTGTAGTTCTTCTGCGGTTAGTGGTGCTGATCGGTTTTGTTTTTGTCTCCACCGAAGACAGCGAGCAGCGATGCGAATTAACTTTGGCCACGATGAAAATCTGTCTAAGAGATTGGAGTTGACAGAAGTTGTGGCGAGACAAGTTGCTGCTTTTCGTTCTGGCAAGTTGTCCAAAGGTGTGCGCCTCCACATAGGCCAAAATTCTTCTGATTGCTGCAGCCACCGTGGTCCAGTGTGCCAAATGTTAGGCTGCAGAAAGTCTTCGGGTGACTGTCCTCGAGAAATTAGATCCGCAGGATTGTCCTTTGTGGGAACGTGACGCCAATCGGTGGAGCTAGTTTTGTTCTGTATCTCCACTACGCGATTTGCGACGAAGGTCTTTAATATGTGTGGGGACGAATTAATCCAATGGAGAACAATGGTGGAATCTGTCCAATAAACCGTACGATTTACTTCGACCTGTAATGCTTGCTTGACAATTGAGATTAATGATGTAAGTAGAAGAGCGCCACTCAGTTCAAGTCGTGGAATGCTTTGCGATTTGAGAGGAGCTACCTTCGATTTCGCCGTGAGTAGTCGAGTCTGGATGCTTCCGTAAGGATCGAGAGACCTCAGATAAACACAGGCTCCGTACGCCCTTTCGCTGGCGTCACAAAAGCCGTGGAGCTCAATCTCGATTGCTGATTTGATGATGGTTTTTCGTGGGAACCGAATATCATTAAGTAATGGTAATTTGGAATAATATCGGTTCCACTCGGAATGCAAGTCCACTGGGATGGACTCATCCCAGTCAACCTTTAACGACCAGACTCGTTGAAGGATGATCTTCGCTCGAACGATCACTGGCGCGAGCAATCCCAGTGGGTCGTATATTCTGGCGATCACAGAACTGATGGATCGCTTTGTGACCCGAGAGGTATTGGCGTTGGCTTCGACCGAGTAAAGTATTGCATCATCCCTGGAATCCCAAAATATACCGAGTGTCTTTAGGGTTTGAGACTCACCTAATTGTAGCCTTCGGTTTTTATCTTGTTCGGATAATCCTTGGAGGATACCCCGGTCGTTGGAAGCCCATTGTCGGATATTTAAACCGGCTGATTGGAGAAGGTCGGTTAGTTCCTTTCTGAGGGACAGTACCTCTTCTTTCGTGTCCGCTCCGGTGAGGGCGTCATCGACGTAAAAATCTCGGAGTAAGACCGATGACGCTCGTGGGAATCGATGTCCTTCATCTTCTGCCAACTGCTTGAGACACCGTAGAGCCAGGTATGGAGCTGCTGATAACCCGAACGTCACAGTGTTGAGTTGGTAGGTCTCGATTTCCCCATTCTCATTACGCCAGACGATTTTTTGATATCGTCGGTCCTCTGGTCGCACTAGGAATTGCATGTACATCTTCTCAATGTCCCCAGTAAGTACATACTGATGCAGGCGGAATCTAAGAAGGATGTTGAATAGATCTTCTTGTAGCTTGGGCCCTGTATAAAGCGCGTCGTTTAAAGAAACTCCGGTGCTGCTTGCCGCTGAGCCGTCGAAAACGACACGGAGTTTTGTTGTCTCGCTCGCTTCCTTGATTACGCCGTGGTGGGGTAGATAATACCCGCTGTCGTCGGTGTTGTCGGTGCTGATTTTTGAAATATGTCCCCGATCCAGGTAGTCTTGTAGTACCGCTCGATAATCGGCTTCAAAACGTCTGTCGCGTTGGAACCGGCGGTTGAGGGATGCGAGTCGTTTCATCGCTAGCGCCTTGGAGGATCCAAGCGACGGGAGCCGGTCGTTGAATGGGAGGGCGACGATGTATCGTCCTTCGCTGGTGCGTCGGACGTTACTTCTGAAATGTTCTTCGCATCGTCGCTCTGCTTCTGATATGTGTTGGATAGGAGGTCCTTCGTCGATTTCCCAAAACCGCGTGAGATCAGCTTGAAGAGCCGTTGTGGATGCGTGGAATGCGTTTGTCGCGGTTGAGAAAGTTGGACTCCCCCCGATTACCCAGCCGAATCGTGTCTTTTGCAAACGCAGGTCCGGCTCGTCCGGTCGCGTCAGATTGATTTGTCCGACGCACATCGACGAAAGGGTTACACCTGAGCTTAATAAGACATCGACCGGGGAAGGCACATGAAATCGTGGATCGGCTAGCTTGATATTCTTGGGTATATCAAGTGCCGAGCGATCGATGTGTTGACTTGGGATCAGGGTTGATATGGCTGGAATGACGAGGAACGTTAACGTGCGTTCATACTTGCCGTCGATAGATGTAATCGTCGCCGTTAGGTATCGCCTTGATGTCGTTGTCAATGTATCGAGAACTCCAATGGGGACCGAACACTTCCTTTGCCTTACTCCGAGGGTATTTGCAAGCCTTTCTGTGATGAAATTCATGCTGGATCCGGTGTCGAGGAGCGCGCGGCACTGGATCGGTTGCTGTTTGGCAGTTAGCATGTGAACTTGCGCTGTAATGATTAAATCATTGCACAGTACCTCGGAAACTGCTGGTCTGGTATTTTCGGTCGTTGTCGGAGTTCTGGCTTTTTGGCGTCATTTCTTTCGAGTATGTGTCCGTTTCGGGCTGACGGGTGGACTTGGTGGCGAGTTCGTACGTGTTGTCCCTGAATTGTGACTTGTCGAAGTTTTCCGCTTACCTGTGGACGGCGGGGGTGGTGCTGTTCTCCTGCTCGACGAGGAGGAACTTCGGCTCGAGGTGGAGGAATTCGATCTCGACGGCTGTCTTTCCTGATGTAGCAGTGTGTGGTGACGTCCTCCGCACACCCGACATGAGCCGGCATGACAATCACGCGGCGTGTGCCCCTTCCTCAGGCAATTTAAGCACAAGGATGCCCTTTTAGCGTCCTTCACGCGTTTACTTACCGCCTTCGCTTTGAATGCCTCGCATCGCCAGATGGGGTGTTGACCTTGGCAGGAATGGCAGGTTGATTGAACCTGGGATGCGGTGAATGCGTGTCCTCGTGGTTCCTTTTGACGGACTCGCTTATGTTGTTCCTGCGATCTTGTGTGTTGAACTCGCGCCTTATCCGCACATGTTGTAGCGCTTAGTGGATTATGGTCGGTTGTTCTGGTTGCTTCTAACACCTTGCAGTGACTGTGTAGGAAGTCGAACAAATCTCCGACACTTGGGAAGGGTGTATGTTCGATGCGTTCCTTCCATTTGAACCTTGTCTGGGAATCTAGCTTGGAGGTGAGCAAGTATAGCAACACAGTATCCGCAGTGGGTTGCTGGAGGGCTTGCAAAGCCTTATAGTGGGCTTCGGTTGTGTTTAAGTACGAGCGTATGTCTTGATACGCTGGTCTCTGCAGGGAGGCAGCGTCGAATAATGCCTTTAGATGATTATCGACGATTTTTGTAGGCTGGTTATATCGTGTTTCCAATAGTGTCCATGCCACTGAATAATTGCTCGCGGTGTTAGCTAATGATGCTATTGAGTCTGCAGCTTCCTGCGTTAAACACGATCGTAAGTACATCAATCGTGCACAATCGTCAAGACGAGCGTTCTCGTGGATTGTGCACCGGAATTGATCTGCGAATCCGGGCCAATCTTCGTACGCTCCTGAAAAGGTCGGAAGCTGCATTTTTGGTATTGCAATCTCTTGAAAACCTAGTTCCGAGTTCGGTGGGCACTGCAAGGCGGACGTATTCCTGCCGATTTCGTCATTGCTTGTTGTCGAGGGGGATGTTGCTGCTATTTTGTCCGCGAGATTGAGTAGTCGCATTTCGATCTCCAGGTGTCCTTGCAACAAAGACTCTGCACGAGCAATTTCCCCTTCATCTAGCACTTCTAGTTCCTCTTGAACCGCGCTAATCTTCCTCCAAGTTTCTTCGAATGATTTGCGGCAAGCTATTAGGTAGTTTCTATCTACCTGTCCAGCCGCTTCATATTCGTCGAGTTGACGCTTCGTGACTGCAAGTCGGCTGCCTAACGCGCTTCGTCTCCGGCGCAATGTGCTGATCGGTTCAGCGTGAGCCATGTTTGATTATAATAGCAAGAACGATCTCACCTTGATCAAATGGACGTTGATCTGGGACTCGGTTGTTACTCGTTGCTGGTCGGCGTTGAGTCGCGTATGTGCTCAGCGAGGAAGACGTCCTTCGCGTTGGCCGCTCGGTTGGTGGTGTGATTAAAGTCGTTGGATTGTTTGACTCACGTAACACTGTGTAGTTACTCGTGCGTACACTCTTCACTGGCACTTATCCGGCTCGAAGGACCATGAACTTTCGCACGTTCGCGGGGAGACGCGATCTCGAAGAAGCGCGCCAACGGGAGTCGTAAATTCCCGTTACGATTAACCAATCGACGCCACGAATCGTACGATCCCTTATTTCTTGTGGGATAATAAGGGTAGTTAACTTCAATATAACACTGCGATTAACAGGTTAATATATATATTTCAAACCCAACAACTTTAATATAATACAGATGAATATTGGTTGTAAAAATAACTGTGTTCGACTGACTGACTCGCGGTGATATAGACTCGGTGACTTGAGATGATAGACTGACTGACGTTTGTTCGAAGCCGCGGATTCTTCCCTTAGTTGACCTTCGATATCCCTACCACACACGTGTTTATTAGATGTACCGCGGCGGTTGCCGCGTATGCGTTCTTGCGTGAATTCGGCGAAAGAAACGTCGGGATATCGATGGTACATTAGGCATGTCGGTATTGCGCTTTGACGGCATAGTTCTTTGTACCGCAAAGCCGTTGGAAGGTTCCGTGGTCGATGACACCACAAATTAAAGTTTGGCTGAACGACTCGACTAGCGAAATGATGGGTAAACGTAGCAATGAAAAACAGTGAATATGGAAAATTTCGTTATATGGATATTGTAGGTGGGCCGCTGGCTGCCAGGTGTTGAGAGATGGTGTGCAGATGTCCCACGCGACGTAACATCCTCCCCCCGTTGAGAGGGCACCGATCAAATTCAATGTGTGGGTTGGATGGGTGTGTGATTCACCTCCTTCGATATCAGGGGTTGTCCGGATTCAGCTGGATCTGATTGACATGGCAGGGGAACTAGTCGTTTGACGGCGCGGTCCAGGAGGCTCGATGATGTCTGCACCGTCGCTGTTCGGATTATGCCATCGGCTCCGGGATGGACCTTGACTACACGTCCCAAGGGCCAGTGCATCGAAGGAACGTTGTCTTCTCTGAGTAGGACGATTGTGCCTTCTTGTATGTTATGTCCACCCTTGATCCATTTATTGCGGTTAATCAGCTGATTGAGATACTCCTTATGCCAGCGTTTCCAAAAATGTTGTTTAATTTTTTGGATATGCTGCCATCTGGAGAGCCGGTTGGATGGAGTGTCCCTGAAATCTCGCTCACGCAAACTCATTAGTGACTCGCCGATGAGGAAATGTCCCGGAGTGAGGACGAGGAGATCTTTGGGATCAGTGGAGATGGGTGTTAATGGTCGGGAGTTAAGAACTGCTTCAATTTCGATGAGAAGCGTATTGAATTGTTCGAATGTAAGCAGTTCATTGCCGACGACGCGTCGAAAGTGATGCTTGAATGACTTCACCGCCGCCTCCCATAACCCACCGAAGTGCGGGGAATGAGGGGGTATGAAGCGCCATTCGATTTGCTTGTCGGCTAGGAACGTAGTTACCCTTTCGATGTGGTCATCCGATCTTAGTAACTCATGGAGCTCCTTTAATTCGTTGTTTGCGCCGATGAAGTTCGTGCCATTGTCCGAATGGATGGTCGAACAAAACCCTCGCCGAGCGATGAATCGACGAAGAGCGGCGATGAAGGCTTCGCTCGTGAGATCGCCAACAAGTTCGATATGCACCGCCTTGACTGCTAGGCATACGAAGATGGCTACGTATACCTTGACCTGGCGGCGGTTACGATCTCGTTTCTCCTTGATATAAAATGGTCCACAATAATCGACACCGACGTGTGTGAAAGGTCGAGATTCAGTTACTCGAGCCTCTGGCAGATTGCCCATTATGTAATCTACTGGTGGTGGATGAGCACGACAGCAACGGACGCAATTTTTAATCGTACGCCATACTTGACTTCTGCCGTCGATGGGCCAGTATCTCTGTCTCACTGAGTATAAAGTGGCCTGTGTGCCTGCATGCATACTGACCTTGTGCTCATTTTCGATGATGCGTGATGTAGTAGGCGATTTAGGTAGTATGATCGGATGTTTTTGTGCAAAGGCTATCGATGCTTGACTCAGTCGGCCCCCGACGCGCAATATTCCTGCCTTATCCAGAAAGGGGTTGAGTCGTTGGAGTTTCCCATTGACCGGCATGTTTCGGTTCTTCTGGAGCGTGGATATTTCTTCTGAAAAATGAGTTTGTTGTAATAATAGAATCAGTTTGTCGTGGGATACCTGTAGTTCTTCTGCGGTTAGTGGTGCTGATCGGTTTTGTTTTTGTCTCCACCGAAGACAGCGAGCAGCGATGCGAATTAACTTTGGCCACGATGAAAATCTGTCTAAGAGATTGGAGTTGACAGAAGTTGTGGCGAGACAAGTTGCTGCTTTTCGTTCTGGCAAGTTGTCCAAAGGTGTGCGCCTCCACATAGGCCAAAATTCTTCTGATTGCTGCAGCCACCGTGGTCCAGTGTGCCAAATGTTAGGCTGCAGAAAGTCTTCGGGTGACTGTCCTCGAGAAATTAGATCCGCAGGATTGTCCTTTGTGGGAACGTGACGCCAATCGGTGGAGCTAGTTTTGTTCTGTATCTCCACTACGCGATTTGCGACGAAGGTCTTTAATATGTGTGGGGACGAATTAATCCAATGGAGAACAATGGTGGAATCTGTCCAATAAACCGTACGATTTACTTCGACCTGTAATGCTTGCTTGACAATTGAGATTAATGATGTAAGTAGAAGAGCGCCACTCAGTTCAAGTCGTGGAATGCTTTGCGATTTGAGAGGAGCTACCTTCGATTTCGCCGTGAGTAGTCGAGTCTGGATGCTTCCGTAAGGATCGAGAGACCTCAGATAAACACAGGCTCCGTACGCCCTTTCGCTGGCGTCACAAAAGCCGTGGAGCTCAATCTCGATTGCTGATTTGATGATGGTTTTCGTGGGAACCGAATATCATTAAGTAATGGTAATTTGGAATAATATCGGTTCCACTCGGAATGCAAGTCCACTGGGATGGACTCATCCCAGTCAACCTTTAACGACCAGACTCGTTGAAGGATGATCTTCGCTCGAACGATCACTGGCGCGAGCAATCCCAGTGGGTCGTATATTCTGGCGATCACAGAACTGATGGATCGCTTTGTGACCCGAGAGGTATTGGCGTTGGCTTCGACCGAGTAAAGTATTGCATCATCCCTGGAATCCCAAAATATACCGAGTGTCTTTAGGGTTTGAGACTCACCTAATTGTAGCCTTCGGTTTTATCTTGTTCGGATAATCCTTGGAGGATACCCCGGTCGTTGGAAGCCCATTGTCGGATATTTAAACCGGCTGATTGGAGAAGGTCGGTTAGTTCCTTTCTGAGGGACAGTACCTCTTCTTTCGTGTCCGCTCCGGTGAGGGCGTCATCGACGTAAAAATCTCGGAGTAAGACCGATGACGCTCGTGGGAATCGATGTCCTTCATCTTCTGCCAACTGCTTGAGACACCGTAGAGCCAGGTATGGAGCTGCTGATAACCCGAACGTCACAGTGTTGAGTTGGTAGGTCTCGATTTCCCCATTCTCATTACGCCAGACGATTTTTTTGATATCGTCGGTCCTCTGGTCGCACTAGGAATTGCATGTACATCTTCTCAATGTCCCCAGTAAGTACATACTGATGCAGGCGGAATCTAAGAAGGATGTTGAATAGATCTTCTTGTAGCTTGGGCCCTGTATAAAGCGCGTCGTTTAAAGAAACTCCGGTGCTGCTTGCCGCTGAGCCGTCGAAAACGACACGGAGTTTTGTTGTCTCGCTCGCTTCCTTGATTACGCCGTGGTGGGGTAGATAATACCCGCTGTCGTCGGTGTTGTCGGTGCTGATTTTTGAAATATGTCCCCGATCCAGGTAGTCTTGTAGTACCGCTCGATAATCGGCTTCAAAACGTCTGTCGCGTTGGAACCGGCGGTTGAGGGATGCGAGTCGTTTCATCGCTAGCGCCTTGGAGGATCCAAGCGACGGGAGCCGGTCGTTGAATGGGAGGGCGACGATGTATCGTCCTTCGCTGGTGCGTCGGACGTTACTTCTGAAATGTTCTTCGCATCGTCGCTCTGCTTCTGATATGTGTTGGATAGGAGGTCCTTCGTCGATTTCCCAAAACCGCGTGAGATCAGCTTGAAGAGCCGTTGTGGATGCGTGGAATGCGTTTGTCGCGGTTGAGAAAGTTGGACTCCCCCCGATTACCCAGCCGAATCGTGTCTTTTGCAAACGCAGGTCCGGCTCGTCCGGTCGCGTCAGATTGATTTGTCCGACGCACATCGACGAAAGGGTTACACCTGAGCTTAATAAGACATCGACCGGGAAGGCACATGAAATCGTGGATCGGCTAGCTTGATATTCTTGGGTATATCAAGTGCCGAGCGATCGATGTGTTGACTTGGGATCAGGGTTGATATGGCTGGAATGACGAGGAACGTTAACGTGCGTTCATACTTGCCGTCGATAGATGTAATCGTCGCCGTTAGGTATCGCCTTGATGTCGTTGTCAATGTATCGAGAACTCCAATGGGGACCGAACACTTCCTTTGCCTTACTCCGAGGGTATTTGCAAGCCTTTCTGTGATGAAATTCATGCTGGATCCGGTGTCGAGGAGCGCGCGGCACTGGATCGGTTGCTGTTTGGCAGTTAGCATGTGAACTTGCGCTGTAATGATTAAATCATTGCACAGTACCTCGGAAACTGCTGGTCTGGTATTTTCGGTCGTTGTCGGAGTTCTGGCTTTTTGGCGTCATTTCTTTCGAGTATGTGTCCGTTTCGGGCTGACGGGTGGACTTGGTGGCGAGTTCGTACGTGTTGTCCCTGAATTGTGACTTGTCGAAGTTTTCCGCTTACCTGTGGACGGCGGGGGTGGTGCTGTTCTCCTGCTCGACGAGGAGGAACTTCGGCTCGAGGTGGAGGAATTCGATCTCGACGGCTGTCTTTCCTGATGTAGCAGTGTGTGGTGACGTCCTCCGCACACCCGACATGAGCCGGCATGACAATCACGCGGCGTGTGCCCCTTCCTCAGGCAATTTAAGCACAAGGATGCCCTTTTAGCGTCCTTCACGCGTTTACTTACCGCCTTCGCTTTGAATGCCTCGCATCGCCAGATGGGGTGTTGACCTTGGCAGGAATGGCAGGTTGATTGAACCTGGGATGCGGTGAATGCGTGTCCTCGTGGTTCCTTTTGACGGACTCGCTTATGTTGTTCCTGCGATCTTGTGTGTTGAACTCGCGCCTTATCCGCACATGTTGCAGCGCTTAGTGGATTATGGTCGGTTGTTCTGGTTGCTTCTAACACCTTGCAGTGACTGTGTAGGAAGTCGAACAAATCTCCGACACTTGGGAAGGGTGTATGTTCGATGCGTTCCTTCCATTTGAACCTTGTCTGGGAATCTAGCTTGGAGGTGAGCAAGTATAGCAACACAGTATCCGCAGTGGGTTGCTGGAGGGCTTGCAAAGCCTTATAGTGGGCTTCGGTTGTGTTTAAGTACGAGCGTATGTCTTGATACGCTGGTCTCTGCAGGGAGGCAGCGTCGAATAATGCCTTTAGATGATTATCGACGATTTTTTGTAGGCTGGTTATATCGTGTTTCCAATAGTGTCCATGCCACTGAATAATTGCTCGCGGTGTTAGCTAATGATGCTATTGAGTCTGCAGCTTCCTGCGTTAAACACGATCGTAAGTACATCAATCGTGCACAATCGTCAAGACGAGCGTTCTCGTGGATTGTGCACCGGAATTGATCTGCGAATCCGGGCCAATCTTCGTACGCTCCTGAAAAGGTCGGAAGCTGCATTTTTGGTATTGCAATCTCTTGAAAACCTAGTTCCGAGTTCGGTGGGCACTGCAAGGCGGACGTATTCCTGCCGATTTCGTCATTGCTTGTTGTCGAGGGGGATGTTGCTGCTATTTTGTCCGCGAGATTGAGTAGTCGCATTTCGATCTCCAGGTGTCCTTGCAACAAAGACTCTGCACGAGCAATTTCCCCTTCATCTAGCACTTCTAGTTCCTCTTGAACCGCGCTAATCTTCCTCCAAGTTTCTTCGAATGATTTGCGGCAAGCTATTAGGTAGTTTCTATCTACCTGTCCAGCCGCTTCATATTCGTCGAGTTGACGCTTCGTGACTGCAAGTCGGCTGCCTAACGCGCTTCGTCTCCGGCGCAATGTGCTGATCGGTTCAGCGTGAGCCATGTTTGATTATAATAGCAAGAACGATCTCACCTTGATCAAATGGACGTTGATCTGGGACTCGGTTGTTACTCGTTGCTGGTCGGCGTTGAGTCGCGTATGTGCTCAGCGAGGAAGACGTCCTTCGCGTTGGCCGCTCGGTTGGTGGTGTGATTAAAGTCGTTGGATTGTTTGACTCACGTAACACTGTGTAGTTACTCGTGCGTACACTCTTCACTGGCACTTATCCGGCTCGAAGGACCATGAACTTTCGCACGTTCGCGGGGAGACGCGATCTCGAAGAAGCGCGCCAACGGGAGTCGTAAATTCCCGTTACTATTAACCAATCGACGCCACGAATCGTACGATCCCTTATTTCTTGTGGGATAATAAGGGTAGTTAACTTCAATATAACACTGCGATTAACAGGTTAATATATATATTTCAAACCCAACAACTTTAATATAATACAGATGAATATTGGTTGTAAAAATAACTGTGTTCGACTGACTGACTCGCGGTGATATAGACTCGGTGACTTGAGATGATAGACTGACTGACGTTTGTTCGAAGCCGCGGATTCTTCCCTTAGTTGACCTTCGATATCCCTACCACACACGTGTTTATTAGATGTACCGCGGCGGTTGCCGCGTATGCGTTCTTGCGTGAATTCGGCGAAAGAAACGTCGGGATATCGATGGTACATTAGGCATGTCGGTATTGCGCTTTGACGGCATAGTTCTTTGTACCGCAAAGCCGTTGGAAGGTTCCGTGGTCGATGACACCACAAATTAAAGTTTGGCTGAACGACTCGACTAGCGAAATGATGGGTAAACGTAGCAATGAAAAACAGTGAATATGGAAAATTTCGTTATATGGATATTGTAGGTGGGCCGCTGGCTGCCAGGTGTTGAGAGATGGTGTGCAGATGTCCCACGCGACGTAACATCCTCCCCCCCGTTGAGAGGGCACCGATCAAATTCAATGTGTGGGTTGGATGGGTGTGTGATTCACCTCCTTCGATATCAGGGGTTGTCCGGATTCAGCTGGATCTGATTGACATGGCAGGGGAACTAGTCGTTTGACGGCGCGGTCCAGGAGGCTCGATGATGTCTGCACCGTCGCTGTTCGGATTATGCCATCGGCTCCGGGATGGACCTTGACTACACGTCCCAGGGCCAGTGCATCGAAGGAACGTTGTCTTCTCTGAGTAGGACGATTGTGCCTTCTTGTATGTTATGTCCACCCTTGATCCATTTATTGCGGTTAATCAGCTGATTGAGATACTCCTTATGCCAGCGTTTCCAAAAATGTTGTTTAATTTTTTGGATATGCTGCCATCTGGAGAGCCGGTTGGATGGAGTGTCCCTGAAATCTCGCTCACGCAAACTCATTAGTGACTCGCCGATGAGGAAATGTCCCGGAGTGAGGACGAGGAGATCTTTGGGATCAGTGGAGATGGGTGTTAATGGTCGGGAGTTAAGAACTGCTTCAATTTCGATGAGAAGCGTATTGAATTGTTCGAATGTAAGCAGTTCATTGCCGACGACGCGTCGAAAGTGATGCTTGAATGACTTCACCGCCGCCTCCCATAACCCACCGAAGTGCGGGGAATGAGGGGGGTATGAAGCGCCATTCGATTTGCTTGTCGGCTAGGAACGTAGTTACCCTTTCGATGTGGTCATCCGATCTTAGTAACTCATGGAGCTCCTTTAATTCGTTGTTTGCGCCGATGAAGTTCGTGCCATTGTCCGAATGGATGGTCGAACAAAACCCTCGCCGAGCGATGAATCGACGAAGAGCGGCGATGAAGGCTTCGCTCGTGAGATCGCCAACAAGTTCGATATGCACCGCCTTGACTGCTAGGCATACGAAGATGGCTACGTATACCTTGACCTGGCGGCGGTTACGATCTCGTTTCTCCTTGATATAAAATGGTCCACAATAATCGACACCGACGTGTGTGAAAGGTCGAGATTCAGTTACTCGAGCCTCTGGCAGATTGCCCATTATGTAATCTACTGGTGGTGGATGAGCACGACAGCAACGGACGCAATTTTTAATCGTACGCCATACTTGACTTCTGCCGTCGATGGGCCAGTATCTCTGTCTCACTGAGTATAAAGTGGCCTGTGTGCCTGCATGCATACTGACCTTGTGCTCATTTTCGATGATGCGTGATGTAGTAGGCGATTTAGGTAGTATGATCGGATGTTTTTGTGCAAAGGCTATCGATGCTTGACTCAGTCGGCCCCCGACGCGCAATATTCCTGCCTTATCCAGAAAGGGGTTGAGTCGTTGGAGTTTCCCATTGACCGGCATGTTTCGGTTCTTCTGGAGCGTGGATATTTCTTCTGAAAAATGAGTTTGTTGTAATAATAGAATCAGTTTGTCGTGGGATACCTGTAGTTCTTCTGCGGTTAGTGGTGCTGATCGGTTTTGTTTTTGTCTCCACCGAAGACAGCGAGCAGCGATGCGAATTAACTTTGGCCACGATGAAAATCTGTCTAAGAGATTGGAGTTGACAGAAGTTGTGGCGAGACAAGTTGCTGCTTTTCGTTCTGGCAAGTTGTCCAAAGGTGTGCGCCTCCACATAGGCCAAAATTCTTCTGATTGCTGCAGCCACCGTGGTCCAGTGTGCCAAATGTTAGGCTGCAGAAAGTCTTCGGGTGACTGTCCTCGAGAAATTAGATCCGCAGGATTGTCCTTTGTGGGAACGTGACGCCAATCGGTGGAGCTAGTTTTGTTCTGTATCTCCACTACGCGATTTGCGACGAAGGTCTTTAATATGTGTGGGGACGAATTAATCCAATGGAGAACAATGGTGGAATCTGTCCAATAAACCGTACGATTTACTTCGACCTGTAATGCTTGCTTGACAATTGAGATTAATGATGTAAGTAGAAGAGCGCCACTCAGTTCAAGTCGTGGAATGCTTTGCGATTTGAGAGGAGCTACCTTCGATTTCGCCGTGAGTAGTCGAGTCTGGATGCTTCCGTAAGGATCGAGAGACCTCAGATAAACACAGGCTCCGTACGCCCTTTCGCTGGCGTCACAAAAGCCGTGGAGCTCAATCTCGATTGCTGATTTGATGATGGTTTTTCGTGGGAACCGAATATCATTAAGTAATGGTAATTTGGAATAATATCGGTTCCACTCGGAATGCAAGTCCACTGGGATGGACTCATCCCAGTCAACCTTTAACGACCAGACTCGTTGAAGGATGATCTTCGCTCGAACGATCACTGGCGCGAGCAATCCCAGTGGGTCGTATATTCTGGCGATCACAGAACTGATGGATCGCTTTGTGACCCGAGAGGTATTGGCGTTGGCTTCGACCGAGTAAAGTATTGCATCATCCCTGGAATCCCAAAATATACCGAGTGTCTTTAGGGTTTGAGACTCACCTAATTGTAGCCTTCGGTTTTTATCTTGTTCGGATAATCCTTGGAGGATACCCCGGTCGTTGGAAGCCCATTGTCGGATATTTAAACCGGCTGATTGGAGAAGGTCGGTTAGTTCCTTTCTGAGGGACAGTACCTCTTCTTTCGTGTCCGCTCCGGTGAGGGCGTCATCGACGTAAAAATCTCGGAGTAAGACCGATGACGCTCGTGGGAATCGATGTCCTTCATCTTCTGCCAACTGCTTGAGACACCGTAGAGCCAGGTATGGAGCTGCTGATAACCCGAACGTCACAGTGTTGAGTTGGTAGGTCTCGATTTCCCCATTCTCATTACGCCAGACGATTTTTTGATATCGTCGGTCCTCTGGTCGCACTAGGAATTGCATGTACATCTTCTCAATGTCCCCAGTAAGTACATACTGATGCAGGCGGAATCTAAGAAGGATGTTGAATAGATCTTCTTGTAGCTTGGGCCCTGTATAAAGCGCGTCGTTTAAAGAAACTCCGGTGCTGCTTGCCGCTGAGCCGTCGAAAACGACACGGAGTTTTGTTGTCTCGCTCGCTTCCTTGATTACGCCGTGGTGGGGTAGATAATACCCGCTGTCGTCGGTGTTGTCGGTGCTGATTTTTGAAATATGTCCCCGATCCAGGTAGTCTTGTAGTACCGCTCGATAATCGGCTTCAAAACGTCTGTCGCGTTGGAACCGGCGGTTGAGGGATGCGAGTCGTTTCATCGCTAGCGCCTTGGAGGATCCAAGCGACGGGAGCCGGTCGTTGAATGGGAGGGCGACGATGTATCGTCCTTCGCTGGTGCGTCGGACGTTACTTCTGAAATGTTCTTCGCATCGTCGCTCTGCTTCTGATATGTGTTGGATAGGAGGTCCTTCGTCGATTTCCCAAAACCGCGTGAGATCAGCTTGAAGAGCCGTTGTGGATGCGTGGAATGCGTTTGTCGCGGTTGAGAAAGTTGGACTCCCCCGATTACCCAGCCGAATCGTGTCTTTTTGCAAACGCAGGTCCGGCTCGTCCGGTCGCGTCAGATTGATTTGTCCGACGCACATCGACGAAAGGGTTACACCTGAGCTTAATAAGACATCGACCGGGGAAGGCACATGAAATCGTGGATCGGCTAGCTTGATATTCTTGGGTATATCAAGTGCCGAGCGATCGATGTGTTGACTTGGGATCAGGGTTGATATGGCTGGAATGACGAGGAACGTTAACGTGCGTTCATACTTGCCGTCGATAGATGTAATCGTCGCCGTTAGGTATCGCCTTGATGTCGTTGTCAATGTATCGAGAACTCCAATGGGGACCGAACACTTCCTTTGCCTTACCCGAGGGTATTTGCAAGCCTTTCTGTGATGAAATTCATGCTGGATCCGGTGTCGAGGAGCGCGCGGCACTGGATCGGTTGCTGTTTGGCAGTTAGCATGTGAACTTGCGCTGTAATGATTAAATCATTGCACAGTACCTCGGAAACTGCTGGTCTGGTATTTTCGGTCGTTGTCGGAGTTCTGGCTTTTTGGCGTCATTTCTTTCGAGTATGTGTCCGTTTCGGGCTGACGGGTGGACTTGGTGGCGAGTTCGTACGTGTTGTCCCCTGAATTGTGACTTGTCGAAGTTTTCCGCTTACCTGTGGACGGCGGGGGTGGTGCTGTTCTCCTGCTCGACGAGGAGGAACTTCGGCTCGAGGTGGAGGAATTCGATCTCGACGGCTGTCTTTCCTGATGTAGCAGTGTGTGGTGACGTCCTCCGCACACCCGACATGAGCCGGCATGACAATCACGCGGCGTGTGCCCCTTCCTCAGGCAATTTAAGCACAAGGATGCCCTTTTAGCGTCCTTCACGCGTTTACTTACCGCCTTCGCTTTGAATGCCTCGCATCGCCAGATGGGGTGTTGACCTTGGCAGGAATGGCAGGTTGATTGAACCTGGGATGCGGTGAATGCGTGTCCTCGTGGTTCCTTTTGACGGACTCGCTTATGTTGTTCCTGCGATCTTGTGTGTTGAACTCGCGCCTTATCCGCACATGTTGCAGCGCTTAGTGGATTATGGTCGGTTGTTCTGGTTGCTTCTAACACCTTGCAGTGACTGTGTAGGAAGTCGAACAAATCTCCGACACTTGGGAAGGGTGTATGTTCGATGCGTTCCTTCCATTTGAACCTTGTCTGGGAATCTAGCTTGGAGGTGAGCAAGTATAGCAACACAGTATCCGCAGTGGGTTGCTGGAGGGCTTGCAAAGCCTTATAGTGGGCTTCGGTTGTGTTTAAGTACGAGCGTATGTCTTGATACGCTGGTCTCTGCAGGGAGGCAGCGTCGAATAATGCCTTTAGATGATTATCGACGATTTTTGTAGGCTGGTTATATCGTGTTTCCAATAGTGTCCATGCCACTGAATAATTGCTCGCGGTGTTAGCTAATGATGCTATTGAGTCTGCAGCTTCCTGCGTTAAACACGATCGTAAGTACATCAATCGTGCACAATCGTCAAGACGAGCGTTCTCGTGGATTGTGCACCGGAATTGATCTGCGAATCCGGGCCAATCTTCGTACGCTCCTGAAAAGGTCGGAAGCTGCATTTTTGGTATTGCAATCTCTTGAAAACCTAGTTCCGAGTTCGGTGGGCACTGCAAGGCGGACGTATTCCTGCCGATTTCGTCATTGCTTGTTGTCGAGGGGGATGTTGCTGCTATTTTGTCCGCGAGATTGAGTAGTCGCATTTCGATCTCCAGGTGTCCTTGCAACAAAGACTCTGCACGAGCAATTTCCCCTTCATCTAGCACTTCTAGTTCCTCTTGAACCGCGCTAATCTTCCTCCAAGTTTCTTCGAATGATTTGCGGCAAGCTATTAGGTAGTTTCTATCTACCTGTCCAGCCGCTTCATATTCGTCGAGTTGACGCTTCGTGACTGCAAGTCGGCTGCCTAACGCGCTTCGTCTCCGGCGCAATGTGCTGATCGGTTCAGCGTGAGCCATGTTTGATTATAATAGCAAGAACGATCTCACCTTGATCAAATGGACGTTGATCTGGGACTCGGTTGTTACTCGTTGCTGGTCGGCGTTGAGTCGCGTATGTGCTCAGCGAGGAAGACGTCCTTCGCGTTGGCCGCTCGGTTGGTGGTGTGATTAAAGTCGTTGGATTGTTTGACTCACGTAACACTGTGTAGTTACTCGTGCGTACACTCTTCACTGGCACTTATCCGGCTCGAAGGACCATGAACTTTCGCACGTTCGCGGGGAGACGCGATCTCGAAGAAGCGCGCCAACGGGAGTCGTAAATTCCCGTTACTATTAACCAATCGACGCCACGAATCGTACGATCCCTTATTTCTTGTGGGATAATAAGGGTAGTTAACTTCAATATAACACTGCGATTAACAGGTTAATATATATATTTCAAACCCAACAACTTTAATATAATACAGATGAATATTGGTTGTAAAAATAACTGTGTTCGACTGACTGACTCGCGGTGATATAGACTCGGTGACTTGAGATGATAGACTGACTGACGTTTGTTCGAAGCCGCGGATTCTTCCCTTAGTTGACCTTCGATATCCCTACCACACACGTGTTTATTAGATGTACCGCGGCGGTTGCCGCGTATGCGTTCTTGCGTGAATTCGGCGAAAGAAACGTCGGGATATCGATGGTACATTAGGCATGTCGGTATTGCGCTTTGACGGCATAGTTCTTTGTACCGCAAAGCCGTTGGAAGGTTCCGTGGTCGATGACACCACAAATTAAAGTTTGGCTGAACGACTCGACTAGCGAAATGATGGGTAAACGTAGCAATGAAAACAGTGAATATGGAAAATTTCGTTATATGGATATTGTAGGTGGGCCGCTGGCTGCCAGGTGTTGAGAGATGGTGTGCAGATGTCCCACGCGACGTAACATCCTCCCCCCGTTGAGAGGGCACCGATCAAATTCAATGTGTGGGTTGGATGGGTGTGTGATTCACCTCCTTCGATATCAGGGGTTGTCCGGATTCAGCTGGATCTGATTGACATGGCAGGGGAACTAGTCGTTTGACGGCGCGGTCCAGGAGGCTCGATGATGTCTGCACCGTCGCTGTTCGGATTATGCCATCGGCTCCGGGATGGACCTTGACTACACGTCCCAAGGGCCAGTGCATCGAAGGAACGTTGTCTTCTCTGAGTAGGACGATTGTGCCTTCTTGTATGTTATGTCCACCCTTGATCCATTTATTGCGGTTAATCAGCTGATTGAGATACTCCTTATGCCAGCGTTTCCAAAAATGTTGTTTAATTTTTTGGATATGCTGCCATCTGGAGAGCCGGTTGGATGGAGTGTCCCTGAAATCTCGCTCACGCAAACTCATTAGTGACTCGCCGATGAGGAAATGTCCCGGAGTGAGGACGAGGAGATCTTTGGGATCAGTGGAGATGGGTGTTAATGGTCGGGAGTTAAGAACTGCTTCAATTTCGATGAGAAGCGTATTGAATTGTTCGAATGTAAGCAGTTCATTGCCGACGACGCGTCGAAAGTGATGCTTGAATGACTTCACCGCCGCCTCCCATAACCCACCGAAGTGCGGGGAATGAGGGGTATGAAGCGCCATTCGATTTGCTTGTCGGCTAGGAACGTAGTTACCCTTTCGATGTGGTCATCCGATCTTAGTAACTCATGGAGCTCCTTTAATTCGTTGTTTGCGCCGATGAAGTTCGTGCCATTGTCCGAATGGATGGTCGAACAAAACCCTCGCCGAGCGATGAATCGACGAAGAGCGGCGATGAAGGCTTCGCTCGTGAGATCGCCAACAAGTTCGATATGCACCGCCTTGACTGCTAGGCATACGAAGATGGCTACGTATACCTTGACCTGGCGGCGGTTACGATCTCGTTTCTCCTTGATATAAAATGGTCCACAATAATCGACACCGACGTGTGTGAAAGGTCGAGATTCAGTTACTCGAGCCTCTGGCAGATTGCCCATTATGTAATCTACTGGTGGTGGATGAGCACGACAGCAACGGACGCAATTTTTAATCGTACGCCATACTTGACTTCTGCCGTCGATGGGCCAGTATCTCTGTCTCACTGAGTATAAAGTGGCCTGTGTGCCTGCATGCATACTGACCTTGTGCTCATTTTCGATGATGCGTGATGTAGTAGGCGATTTAGGTAGTATGATCGGATGTTTTTGTGCAAAGGCTATCGATGCTTGACTCAGTCGGCCCCGACGCGCAATATTCCTGCCTTATCCAGAAAGGGGTTGAGTCGTTGGAGTTTCCCATTGACCGGCATGTTTCGGTTCTTCTGGAGCGTGGATATTTCTTCTGAAAAATGAGTTTGTTGTAATAATAGAATCAGTTTGTCGTGGGATACCTGTAGTTCTTCTGCGGTTAGTGGTGCTGATCGGTTTTGTTTTTGTCTCCACCGAAGACAGCGAGCAGCGATGCGAATTAACTTTGGCCACGATGAAAATCTGTCTAAGAGATTGGAGTTGACAGAAGTTGTGGCGAGACAAGTTGCTGCTTTTCGTTCTGGCAAGTTGTCCAAAGGTGTGCGCCTCCACATAGGCCAAAATTCTTCTGATTGCTGCAGCCACCGTGGTCCAGTGTGCCAAATGTTAGGCTGCAGAAAGTCTTCGGGTGACTGTCCTCGAGAAATTAGATCCGCAGGATTGTCCTTTGTGGGAACGTGACGCCAATCGGTGGAGCTAGTTTTTGTTCTGTATCTCCACTACGCGATTTGCGACGAAGGTCTTTAATATGTGTGGGGACGAATTAATCCAATGGAGAACAATGGTGGAATCTGTCCAATAAACCGTACGATTTACTTCGACCTGTAATGCTTGCTTGACAATTGAGATTAATGATGTAAGTAGAAGAGCGCCACTCAGTTCAAGTCGTGGAATGCTTTGCGATTTGAGAGGAGCTACCTTCGATTTCGCCGTGAGTAGTCGAGTCTGGATGCTTCCGTAAGGATCGAGAGACCTCAGATAAACACAGGCTCCGTACGCCCTTTCGCTGGCGTCACAAAAGCCGTGGAGCTCAATCTCGATTGCTGATTTGATGATGGTTTTCGTGGGAACCGAATATCATTAAGTAATGGTAATTTGGAATAATATCGGTTCCACTCGGAATGCAAGTCCACTGGGATGGACTCATCCCAGTCAACCTTTAACGACCAGACTCGTTGAAGGATGATCTTCGCTCGAACGATCACTGGCGCGAGCAATCCCAGTGGGTCGTATATTCTGGCGATCACAGAACTGATGGATCGCTTTGTGACCCGAGAGGTATTGGCGTTGGCTTCGACCGAGTAAAGTATTGCATCATCCCTGGAATCCCAAAATATACCGAGTGTCTTTAGGGTTTGAGACTCACCTAATTGTAGCCTTCGGTTTTTATCTTGTTCGGATAATCCTTGGAGGATACCCCGGTCGTTGGAAGCCCATTGTCGGATATTTAAACCGGCTGATTGGAGAAGGTCGGTTAGTTCCTTTCTGAGGGACAGTACCTCTTCTTTCGTGTCCGCTCCGGTGAGGGCGTCATCGACGTAAAAATCTCGGAGTAAGACCGATGACGCTCGTGGGAATCGATGTCCTTCATCTTCTGCCAACTGCTTGAGACACCGTAGAGCCAGGTATGGAGCTGCTGATAACCCGAACGTCACAGTGTTGAGTTGGTAGGTCTCGATTTCCCCATTCTCATTACGCCAGACGATTTTTTTGATATCGTCGGTCCTCTGGTCGCACTAGGAATTGCATGTACATCTTCTCAATGTCCCCAGTAAGTACATACTGATGCAGGCGGAATCTAAGAAGGATGTTGAATAGATCTTCTTGTAGCTTGGGCCCTGTATAAAGCGCGTCGTTTAAAGAAACTCCGGTGCTGCTTGCCGCTGAGCCGTCGAAAACGACACGGAGTTTTGTTGTCTCGCTCGCTTCCTTGATTACGCCGTGGTGGGGTAGATAATACCCGCTGTCGTCGGTGTTGTCGGTGCTGATTTTTGAAATATGTCCCCGATCCAGGTAGTCTTGTAGTACCGCTCGATAATCGGCTTCAAAACGTCTGTCGCGTTGGAACCGGCGGTTGAGGGATGCGAGTCGTTTCATCGCTAGCGCCTTGGAGGATCCAAGCGACGGGAGCCGGTCGTTGAATGGGGAGGGCGACGATGTATCGTCCTTCGCTGGTGCGTCGGACGTTACTTCTGAAATGTTCTTCGCATCGTCGCTCTGCTTCTGATATGTGTTGGATAGGGAGGTCCTTCGTCGATTTCCCAAAACCGCGTGAGATCAGCTTGAAGAGCCGTTGTGGATGCGTGGAATGCGTTTGTCGCGGTTGAGAAAGTTGGACTCCCCGATTACCCAGCCGAATCGTGTCTTTTGCAAACGCAGGTCCGGCTCGTCCGGTCGCGTCAGATTGATTTGTCCGACGCACATCGACGAAAGGGGTTACACCTGAGCTTAATAAGACATCGACCGGGGAAGGCACATGAAATCGTGGATCGGCTAGCTTGATATTCTTGGGTATATCAAGTGCCGAGCGATCGATGTGTTGACTTGGGATCAGGGTTGATATGGCTGGAATGACGAGGAACGTTAACGTGCGTTCATACTTGCCGTCGATAGATGTAATCGTCGCCGTTAGGTATCGCCTTGATGTCGTTGTCAATGTATCGAGAACTCCAATGGGGACCGAACACTTCCTTTGCCTTTACTCCGAGGGTATTTGCAAGCCTTTCTGTGATGAAATTCATGCTGGATCCGGTGTCGAGGAGCGCGCGGCACTGGATC
>JAFJHM010000198.1:0-24466 GCA_019201815.1 Bombus balteatus
TTATAACATTTTGGTATTAATTTATAACGTGTAAGCCATTAATTTACAACATTTAAACTATTACTTTATACATTTAAACCATTAATTTATAACATTCGAACTATTAATCTATAACGCTTAAGCTATTAATTTGTAACATATAAGCTACTAATTTACAACAATTGGACCATTAAGTAACAACATTTAAAACATTTATTTTAACATTTAAACTATTAATTAACAACATTCGAGACATCTATTTATGACATTTAAACTATTAATTTATAACATTTAAACTAATAATTTATAACTTTAGACCTATTAATTAATAACAATTGAACCATTAATTTATTAAAATCAAACTATTAATTAACGACATTTTAACCATTACTTAAGAAGAATTGAAGCATTAATTTATAATATCTAAGCCATTACTTAATAACAATTATATCATTAATTTATAACAATCAAACCATTAATTAACAACTTTTAAACCATTACTCAATAGCAATTAACGCATTAATTTATAATATTTAAATCACTAATTTATATCATTTGAACAACGATATCATGCTAATAACTGTTTTAATACAGTCTAGTCTAGATCATCCGAAACTGTTTTGATGATCTAGACTGGACTAATACCACCCTACAGTAGCACCGTGAGTCATCGTGTGCAACCGCGGGGTGCGTGCGCCTCGGCCTTAATTATTCATAAGGTACATACAGATGTTAAGTGCATTGTGATTCTATTCTGTACAATGATACTTATCCATCTTGGAACGAAAAATATAAATCTCATTTCTCTTCATCCTCTCGCTTACTACACAGAAAGAATTGCATTCGTCATTTTTCGGTTCACGATCGCCTAATTCTTTCACACTGTCGCGTGGCGTACTCCCATATCTCTTTACGCAGGCCATGGTCAAGTATAGTTAGAACTCAACATTCTTGCCATTAGCTTGAATGTCGAGATCAATGTGTAATGTTAAATAACCCATGGGCGGGTCTCTTGCGTAGTCACCTCCTCGTGGTGAGACCTGGTAATTGGTATCGTTTTTTAAAAAAAATTAATCAGTTGATTAACCTTTGGAAAGCGATACCAAGCAAAGAACTACGCAACAGCCCAGTTTGGGTCACCAAACGACTCTAAGAGAATTTTGGTCGATCTAGACTGGACTGCACCGTGGGACAACGCTGGACACCCTTGACACCGTTGGACGCCGTTGGACACTGTTGGACAACGTTGGGCTGCGTGGGATGCTAGCGTGCGTTATGTTGTATTACGTTATAACATGTAACGTTACATAGCATTACGATATATCTTATGACGTTATATACTATTACGTTTTAACGTATAACGCTATACACTATTACGTTATAACGTGTAAAGTCATATAGTAGTACATTATAACATATAACGCTAGATAGTATTACGTTATAACGTATATAGTTATATAGTATTACAACATATAGTATAACGTTATGTAGTATTACGTTATAACGTGTAACGCTATATAGTATTACGTTATAACGTATAACGTTGTACAGTATTGCGTTGTAACGTATAACGTTGTATAGTATTACTATATATCGTATAACGTTGTATAGAATTACGTTATATTATTTAATACCTTAGTTAATTTCACAGTAACGTCATCGACTGCCGTTAGGCTTTTTTCCCCGTTTTGTTCATACTAACTGATAGTCGAAAACTAGTATCAAGGTGGTGTGAATTTAGTCTTACTTTGTAGAAACTATTAAAATGATAAAAATGGATATCGTATTAAATCGTTAAAGATGCCAATATACGATAAAAATTAAGAAATTGTTCAATTTGATTTTTTTATAATGGAAAAACCGCCTGCTGCTATGTCAAAAAATCGTTGCCGTTTGATTAACATCCGGACACCTTGTCAAGTTATATAAGGAACACGCAAAGTCGCGCGCGAGCTCATTTGTGCCTGAAATTCCGGAGAGTGAACATCGAAGGAGAACTTAAATATAAGGGAAATAAAAAAAATATCAAATAATATCATTGAAACTAGTAATTTATAACATCTAAATCATTAATATACAACACTTAAGTAATTAATTTATAACATTCAAGCTATTAATTTATAACATTTAAGCTATTAATTTATAACATTGCAACTAGTAATTTGTAACATTTAAACTATTAATGTAAAACATTTAAATTATTAATTTCTAACAGTCAAACTATTAATTTGTAACATTTAAACCATTAATTTCTAACATTTAAGTTATTAATTTATAACGTCTAGGACATTAATGTACGCCATTTAATCTATTACTTTATAAATTTAAACCATTACTTTTTAACATTCAAACTATTAATTTATAACATTTAAACTGTTATTTTATACATTTAAGCCATTAATTTATAACATTTCAGTTATTAATTTATAACATTCTAGCTATTAATTTATAACATTCAAGCTATTAACATATAACATTTAAGCTATTAATTTATAACATTTGGGTATTAATTTATAACATATGAGCCATTAATTTATAACATTTATACTATTAATTTATAACATATAAGCCATTAATGTATAGCATTTATACTATTAATTTATAACATTTAAGCTATTAATTTATAACATTCAAGCTATTAATTTATAACATTCAAGCTATTAATTTATAACATTTAAGCTATTAATTTATAACGTCCAGGCCATTAAATTACAACGTCTAAGCCACTAATTCATAACATCTAAGCTATTAATTTATACATTTAAACCATTAATTTCTAACACTCAAACTATTAATTTATAACATTTAAGCCATTAATTTATAGATTTAAACCATTAATTTCTAACACTAAAACTATTAATTTATAACATTCAAGCTATTAATTTATTACATTTAGGCCATTAATTTATAACATTTTGGTATTAATTTATAACGTGTAAGCCATTAATTTACAACATTTAAACTATTACTTTATACATTTAAACCATTAATTTATAACATTCGAACTATTAATCTATAACGCTTAAGCTATTAATTTGTAACATATAAGCTACTAATTTACAACAATTGGACCATTAAGTAACAACATTTAAAACATTTATTTTAACATTTAAACTATTAATTAACAACATTCGAGACATCTATTTATGACATTTAAACTATTAATTTATAACATATAAGCCATTAATGTATAGCATTTATACTATTAATTTATAACATTTAAGCTATTAATTTATAACATTTAAGCTATTAATTTATAACATTCAAGCTATTAATTTATAACGTCCAGGCCATTAAATTACAACGTCTAAGCCACTAATTCATAACATCTAAGCTATTAATTTATACATTTAAACCATTAATTTCTAACACTCAAACTATTAATTTATAACATTTAAGCCATTAATTTATAGATTTAAACCATTAATTTCTAACACTAAAACTATTAATTTATAACATTCAAGCTATTAATTTATTACATTTAGGCCATTAATTTATAACATTTTGGTATTAATTTATAACGTGTAAGCCATTAATTTACAACATTTAAACTATTACTTTATACATTTAAACCATTAATTTATAACATTCGAACTATTAATCTATAACGCTTAAGCTATTAATTTGTAACATATAAGCTACTAATTTACAACAATTGGACCATTAAGTAACAACATTTAAAACATTTATTTTAACATTTAAACTATTAATTAACAACATTCGAGACATCTATTTATGACATTTAAACTATTAATTTATAACATTTAAACTAATAATTTATAACTTTAGACCTATTAATTAATAACAATTGAACCATTAATTTATTAAAATCAAACTATTAATTAACGACATTTTAACCATTACTTAAGAAGAATTGAAGCATTAATTTATAATATCTAAGCCATTACTTAATAACAATTATATCATTAATTTATAACAATCAAACCATTAATTAACAACTTTTAAACCATTACTCAATAGCAATTAACGCATTAATTTATAATATTTAAATCACTAATTTATATCATTTGAACAACGATATCATGCTAATAACTGTTTTAATACAGTCTAGTCTAGATCATCCGAAACTGTTTTGATGATCTAGACTGGACTAATACCACCCTACAGTAGCACCGTGAGTCATCGTGTGCAACCGCGGGGTGCGTGCGCCTCGGCCTTAATTATTCATAAGGTACATACAGATGTTAAGTGCATTGTGATTCTATTCTGTACAATGATACTTATCCATCTTGGAACGAAAAATATAAATCTCATTTCTCTTCATCCTCTCGCTTACTACACAGAAAGAATTGCATTCGTCATTTTTCGGTTCACGATCGCCTAATTCTTTCACACTGTCGCGTGGCGTACTCCCATATCTCTTTACGCAGGCCATGGTCAAGTATAGTTAGAACTCAACATTCTTGCCATTAGCTTGAATGTCGAGATCAATGTGTAATGTTAAATAACCCATGGGCGGGTCTCTTGCGTAGTCACCTCCTCGTGGTGAGACCTGGTAATTGGTATCGTTTTTTAAAAAGAATTAATCAGTTGATTAACCTTTGGAAAGCGATACAAGAAACAAAGAACTACGCAACAGCCCAGTTTGGGTCACCAAACGACTCTAAGAGAATTTTGGTCGATCTAGACTGGACTGCACCGTGGGACAACGCTGGACACCCTTGACACCGTTGGACGCCGTTGGACACTGTTGGACAACGTTGGGCTGCGTGGGATGCTAGCGTGCGTTATGTTGTATTACGTTATAACATGTAACGTTACATAGCATTACGATATATCTTATGACGTTATATACTATTACGTTTTAACGTATAACGCTATACACTATTACGTTATAACGTGTAAAGTCATATAGTAGTACATTATAACATATAACGCTAGATAGTATTACGTTATAACGTATATAGTTATATAGTATTACAACATATTAGTATAACGTTATGTAGTATTACGTTATAACGTGTAACGCTATATAGTATTACGTTATAACGTATAACGTTGTACAGTATTGCGTTGTAACGTATAACGTTGTATAGTATTACTATATATCGTATAACGTTGTATAGAATTACGTTATATTATTTAATACCTTAGTTAATTTCACAGTAACGTCATCGACTGCCGTTAGGCTTTTTTCCCCGTTTTGTTCATACTAACTGATAGTCGAAAACTAGTATCAAGGTGGTGTGAATTTAGTCTTACTTTGTAGAAACTATTAAAATGATAAAAATGGATATCGTATTAAATCGTTAAAGATGCCAATATACGATAAAAATTAAGAAATTGTTCAATTTGATTTTTTTATAATGGAAAAACCGCCTGCTGCTATGTCAAAAAATCGTTGCCGTTTGATTAACATCCGGACACCTTGTCAAGTTATATAAGGAACACGCAAGTCGCGCGCGAGCTCATTTGTGCCTGAAATTCCGGAGAGTGAACATCGAAGGAGAACTTAAATATAAGGGAAATAAAAAAAATATCAAATAATATCATTGAAACTAGTAATTTATAACATCTAAATCATTAATATACAACACTTAAGTAATTAATTTATAACATTCAAGCTATTAATTTATAACATTTAAGCTATTAATTTATAACATTGCAACTAGTAATTTGTAACATTTAAACTATTAATGTAAAACATTTAAATTATTAATTTCTAACAGTCAAACTATTAATTTGTAACATTTAAACCATTAATTTCTAACATTTAAGTTATTAATTTATAACGTCTAGGACATTAATGTACGCCATTTATTAATTATACTTATTACTTTATAACTTTAAACCATTAATTTTTAACATTCAAACTATTAATTTATAACATTTAAACTGTTATTTTATACATTTAAGCCATTAATTTATAACATTTCAGTTATTAATTTATAACATTCTAGCTATTAATTTATAACATTCAAGCTATTAACATATAACATTTAAGCTATTAATTTATAACATTTTGGGTATTAATTTACAACATATGAGCCATTAATTTATAACATTTATACTATTAATTTATAACATATAAGCCATTAATGTATAGCATTTATACTATTAATTTATAACATTTAAGCTATTAATTTATAACATTCAAGCTATTAATTTATAACATTCAAGCTATTAATTTATAACATTTAAGCTATTAATTTATAACGTCCAGGCCATTAAATTACAACGTCTAAGCCACTAATTCATAACATCTAAGCTATTAATTTATACATTTAAACCATTAATTTCTAACACTCAAACTATTAATTTATAACATTTAAGCCATTAATTTATAGATTTAAACCATTAATTTCTAACACTAAAACTATTAATTTATAACATTCAAGCTATTAATTTATTACATTTAGGCCATTAATTTATAACATTTTGGTATTAATTTATAACGTGTAAGCCATTAATTTACAACATTTAAACTATTACTTTATACATTTAAACCATTAATTTATAACATTCGAACTATTAATCTATAACGCTTAAGCTATTAATTTGTAACATATAAGCTACTAATTTACAACAATTGGACCATTAAGTAACAACATTTAAAACATTTATTTTAACATTTAAACTATTAATTAACAACATTCGAGACATCTATTTATGACATTTAAACTATTAATTTATAACATTTAAACTAATAATTTATAACTTTAGACCTATTAATTAATAACAATTGAACCATTAATTTATTAAAATCAAACTATTAATTAACGACATTTTAACCATTACTTAAGAAGAATTGAAGCATTAATTTATAATATCTAAGCCATTACTTAATAACAATTATATCATTAATTTATAACAATCAAACCATTAATTAACAACTTTTTAAACCATTACTCAATAGCAATTAACGCATTAATTTATAATATTTAAATCACTAATTTATATCATTTGAACAACGATATCATGCTAATAACTGTTTTAATACAGTCTAGTCTAGATCATCCGAAACTGTTTTGATGATCTAGACTGGACTAATACCACCCTACAGTAGCACCGTGAGTCATCGTGTGCAACCGCGGGGTGCGTGCGCCTCGGCCTTAATTATTCATAAGGTACATACAGATGTTAAGTGCATTGTGATTCTATTCTGTACAATGATACTTATCCATCTTGGAACGAAAAATATAAATCTCATTTCTCTTCATCCTCTCGCTTACTACACAGAAAGAATTGCATTCGTCATTTTTCGGTTCACGATCGCCTAATTCTTTCACACTGTCGCGTGGCGTACTCCCATATCTCTTTACGCAGGCCATGGTCAAGTATAGTTAGAACTCAACATTCTTGCCATTAGCTTGAATGTCGAGATCAATGTGTAATGTTAAATAACCCATGGGCGGGTCTCTTGCGTAGTCACCTCCTCGTGGTGAGACCTGGTAATTGGTATCGTTTTTTAAAAAAAATTAATCAGTTGATTAACCTTTGGAAAGCGATACCAAGCAAAGAACTACGCAACAGCCCAGTTTGGGTCACCAAACGACTCTAAGAGAATTTTGGTCGATCTAGACTGGACTGCACCGTGGGACAACGCTGGACACCCTTGACACCGTTGGACGCCGTTGGACACTGTTGGACAACGTTGGGCTGCGTGGGATGCTAGCGTGCGTTATGTTGTATTACGTTATAACATGTAACGTTACATAGCATTACGATATATCTTATGACGTTATATACTATTACGTTTTAACGTATAACGCTATACACTATTACGTTATAACGTGTAAAGTCATATAGTAGTACATTATAACATATAACGCTAGATAGTATTACGTTATAACGTATATAGTTATATAGTATTACAACATATAGTATAACGTTATGTAGTATTACGTTATAACGTGTAACGCTATATAGTATTACGTTATAACGTATAACGTTGTACAGTATTGCGTTGTAACGTATAACGTTGTATAGTATTACTATATATCGTATAACGTTGTATAGAATTACGTTATATTATTTAATACCTTAGTTAATTTCACAGTAACGTCATCGACTGCCGTTAGGCTTTTTTCCCCGTTTTGTTCATACTAACTGATAGTCGAAAACTAGTATCAAGGTGGTGTGAATTTAGTCTTACTTTGTAGAAACTATTAAAATGATAAAAATGGATATCGTATTAAATCGTTAAAGATGCCAATATACGATAAAAATTAAGAAATTGTTCAATTTGATTTTTTTATAATGGAAAAACCGCCTGCTGCTATGTCAAAAAATCGTTGCCGTTTGATTAACATCCGGACACCTTGTCAAGTTATATAAGGAACACGCAAAGTCGCGCGCGAGCTCATTTGTGCCTGAAATTCCGGAGAGTGAACATCGAAGGAGAACTTAAATATAAGGGAAATAAAAAAATATCAAATAATATCATTGAAACTAGTAATTTATAACATCTAAATCATTAATATACAACACTTAAGTAATTAATTTATAACATTCAAGCTATTAATTTATAACATTTAAGCTATTAATTTATAACATTGCAACTAGTAATTTGTAACATTTAAACTATTAATGTAAAACATTTAAATTATTAATTTCTAACAGTCAAACTATTAATTTGTAACATTTAAACCATTAATTTCTAACATTTAAGTTATTAATTTATAACGTCTAGGACATTAATGTACGCCATTTAATCTATTACTTTATAAATTTAAACCATTACTTTTTAACATTCAAACTATTAATTTATAACATTTAAACTGTTATTTTATACATTTAAGCCATTAATTTATAACATTTCAGTTATTAATTTATAACATTCTAGCTATTAATTTATAACATTCAAGCTATTAACATATAACATTTAAGCTATTAATTTATAACATTTTGGGTATTAATTTATAACATATGAGCCATTAATTTATAACATTTATACTATTAATTTATAACATATAAGCCATTAATGTATAGCATTTATACTATTAATTTATAACATTTAAGCTATTAATTTATAACATTCAAGCTATTAATTTATAACATTCAAGCTATTAATTTATAACATTTAAGCTATTAATTTATAACGTCCAGGCCATTAAATTACAACGTCTAAGCCACTAATTCATAACATCTAAGCTATTAATTTATACATTTAAACCATTAATTTCTAACACTCAAACTATTAATTTATAACATTTAAGCCATTAATTTATAGATTTAAACCATTAATTTCTAACACTAAAACTATTAATTTATAACATTCAAGCTATTAATTTATTACATTTAGGCCATTAATTTATAACATTTTGGTATTAATTTATAACGTGTAAGCCATTAATTTACAACATTTAAACTATTACTTTATACATTTAAACCATTAATTTATAACATTCGAACTATTAATCTATAACGCTTAAGCTATTAATTTGTAACATATAAGCTACTAATTTACAACAATTGGACCATTAAGTAACAACATTTAAAACATTTATTTTAACATTTAAACTATTAATTAACAACATTCGAGACATCTATTTATGACATTTAAACTATTAATTTATAACATATAAGCCATTAATGTATAGCATTTATACTATTAATTTATAACATTTAAGCTATTAATTTATAACATTTAAGCTATTAATTTATAACATTCAAGCTATTAATTTATAACATTCAAGCTATTAATTTATAACGTCCAGGCCATTAAATTACAACGTCTAAGCCACTAATTCATAACATCTAAGCTATTAATTTATACATTTAAACCATTAATTTCTAACACTCAAACTATTAATTTATAACATTTAAGCCATTAATTTATAGATTTAAACCATTAATTTCTAACACTAAAACTATTAATTTATAACATTCAAGCTATTAATTTATTACATTTAGGCCATTAATTTATAACATTTTGGTATTAATTTATAACGTGTAAGCCATTAATTTACAACATTTAAACTATTACTTTATACATTTAAACCATTAATTTATAACATTCGAACTATTAATCTATAACGCTTAAGCTATTAATTTGTAACATATAAGCTACTAATTTACAACAATTGGACCATTAAGTAACAACATTTAAAACATTTATTTTAACATTTAAACTATTAATTAACAACATTCGAGACATCTATTTATGACATTTAAACTATTAATTTATAACATATAAGCCATTAATGTATAGCATTTATACTATTAATTTATAACATTTAAGCTATTAATTTATAACATTTAAGCTATTAATTTATAACATTCAAGCTATTAATTTATAACGTCCAGGCCATTAAATTACAACGTCTAAGCCACTAATTCATAACATCTAAGCTATTAATTTATACATTTAAACCATTAATTTCTAACACTCAAACTATTAATTTATAACATTTAAGCCATTAATTTATAGATTTAAACCATTAATTTCTAACACTAAAACTATTAATTTATAACATTCAAGCTATTAATTTATTACATTTAGGCCATTAATTTATAACATTTTGGTATTAATTTATAACGTGTAAGCCATTAATTTACAACATTTAAACTATTACTTTATACATTTAAACCATTAATTTATAACATTCGAACTATTAATCTATAACGCTTAAGCTATTAATTTGTAACATATAAGCTACTAATTTACAACAATTGGACCATTAAGTAACAACATTTAAAACATTTATTTTAACATTTAAACTATTAATTAACAACATTCGAGACATCTATTTATGACATTTAAACTATTAATTTATAACATTTAAACTAATAATTTATAACTTTAGACCTATTAATTAATAACAATTGAACCATTAATTTATTAAAATCAAACTATTAATTAACGACATTTTAACCATTACTTAAGAAGAATTGAAGCATTAATTTATAATATCTAAGCCATTACTTAATAACAATTATATCATTAATTTATAACAATCAAACCATTAATTAACAACTTTTAAACCATTACTCAATAGCAATTAACGCATTAATTTATAATATTTAAATCACTAATTTATATCATTTGAACAACGATATCATGCTAATAACTGTTTTAATACAGTCTAGTCTAGATCATCCGAAACTGTTTTGATGATCTAGACTGGACTAATACCACCCTACAGTAGCACCGTGAGTCATCGTGTGCAACCGCGGGGTGCGTGCGCCTCGGCCTTAATTATTCATAAGGTACATACAGATGTTAAGTGCATTGTGATTCTATTCTGTACAATGATACTTATCCATCTTGGAACGAAAAATATAAATCTCATTTCTCTTCATCCTCTCGCTTACTACACAGAAAGAATTGCATTCGTCATTTTTCGGTTCACGATCGCCTAATTCTTTCACACTGTCGCGTGGCGTACTCCCCATATCTCTTTACGCAGGCCATGGTCAAGTATAGTTAGAACTCAACATTCTTGCCATTAGCTTGAATGTCGAGATCAATGTGTAATGTTAAATAACCCATGGGCGGGTCTCTTGCGTAGTCACCTCCTCGTGGTGAGACCTGGTAATTGGTATCGTTTTTTAAAAAAAAATTAATCAGTTGATTAACCTTTGGAAAGCGATACCAAGCAAAGAACTACGCAACAGCCCAGTTTGGGTCACCAAACGACTCTAAGAGAATTTTGGTCGATCTAGACTGGACTGCACCGTGGGACAACGCTGGACACCCTTGACACCGTTGGACGCCGTTGGACACTGTTGGACAACGTTGGGCTGCGTGGGATGCTAGCGTGCGTTATGTTGTATTACGTTATAACATGTAACGTTACATAGCATTACGATATATCTTATGACGTTATATACTATTACGTTTTAACGTATAACGCTATACACTATTACGTTATAACGTGTAAAGTCATATAGTAGTACATTATAACATATAACGCTAGATAGTATTACGTTATAACGTATATAGTTATATAGTATTACAACATATAGTATAACGTTATGTAGTATTACGTTATAACGTGTAACGCTATATAGTATTACGTTATAACGTATAACGTTGTACAGTATTGCGTTGTAACGTATAACGTTGTATAGTATTACTATATATCGTATAACGTTGTATAGAATTACGTTATATTATTTAATACCTTAGTTAATTTCACAGTAACGTCATCGACTGCCGTTAGGCTTTTTTCCCCGTTTTGTTCATACTAACTGATAGTCGAAAACTAGTATCAAGGTGGTGTGAATTTAGTCTTACTTTGTAGAAACTATTAAAATGATAAAAATGGATATCGTATTAAATCGTTAAAGATGCCAATATACGATAAAAATTAAGAAATTGTTCAATTTGATTTTTTTATAATGGAAAAACCGCCTGCTGCTATGTCAAAAAATCGTTGCCGTTTGATTAACATCCGGACACCTTGTCAAGTTATATAAGGAACACGCAAGTCGCGCGCGAGCTCATTTGTGCCTGAAATTCCGGAGAGTGAACATCGAAGGAGAACTTAAATATAAGGGAAATAAAAAAAATATCAAATAATATCATTGAAACTAGTAATTTATAACATCTAAATCATTAATATACAACACTTAAGTAATTAATTTATAACATTCAAGCTATTAATTTATAACATTTAAGCTATTAATTTATAACATTGCAACTAGTAATTTGTAACATTTAAACTATTAATGTAAAACATTTAAATTATTAATTTCTAACAGTCAAACTATTAATTTGTAACATTTAAACCATTAATTTCTAACATTTAAGTTATTAATTTATAACGTCTAGGACATTAATGTACGCCATTTAATCTATTACTTTATAAATTTAAACCATTACTTTTTAACATTCAAACTATTAATTTATAACATTTAAACTGTTATTTTATACATTTAAGCCATTAATTTATAACATTTCAGTTATTAATTTATAACATTCTAGCTATTAATTTATAACATTCAAGCTATTAACATATAAATTAAGCTATTAATTTATAACATTGGGTATTAATTTATAAATACATTAATAAACATTATACTATATATAACATAACTATTAATTTAACAAAACATAATTTATAACATTTAAGCTATTAATTTATAACATTTAACTATTAATTTATAAATTTACATTATTTACATCACTATTAATTAATTAATTATAATTAAATTAATTTCTAACACTAAAATATAATTTATAACATTCAAGCTATTAATTTATTACATTTAGGCCATTAATTTATAACATTTGTAATTTATAACTTAAGCCATTAATTTACAACATTTAAACTATTAATTTATAAACATTTAAGCCATTAATTATAACATTTATACTAAATTTAAAACATTTATTTTAACATTTAAACTATTAATTAACAACATTCGAGACATCTATTTAACATTTAAACTATTAATTTATAACATATAAGCCATTAATGTATAGCATTTATACTATTAATTTATAACATTTAAGCTATTAATTTATAACATTTAAGCTATTAATTTATAACATTCAAGCTATTAATTTATAACGTCCAGGCCATTAAATTACAACGTCTAAGCCACTAATTCATAACATCTAAGCTATTAATTTATACATTTAAACCATTAATTTCTAACACTCAAACTATTAATTTATAACATTTAAGCCATTAATTTATAGATTTAAACCATTAATTTCTAACACTAAAACTATTAATTTATAACATTCAAGCTATTAATTTATTACATTTAGGCCATTAATTTATAACATTTTGGTATTAATTTATAACGTGTAAGCCATTAATTTACAACATTTAAACTATTACTTTATACATTTAAACCATTAATTTATAACATTCGAACTATTAATCTATAACGCTTAAGCTATTAATTTGTAACATATAAGCTACTAATTTACAACAATTGGACCATTAAGTAACAACATTTAAAACATTTATTTTAACATTTAAACTATTAATTAACAACATTCGAGACATCTATTTATGACATTTAAACTATTAATTTATAACATTTAAACTAATAATTTATAACTTTAGACCTATTAATTAATAACAATTGAACCATTAATTTATTAAAATCAAACTATTAATTAACGACATTTTAACCATTACTTAAGAAGAATTGAAGCATTAATTTATAATATCTAAGCCATTACTTAATAACAATTATATCATTAATTTATAACAATCAAACCATTAATTAACAACTTTTAAACCATTACTCAATAGCAATTAACGCATTAATTTATAATATTTAAATCACTAATTTATATCATTTGAACAACGATATCATGCTAATAACTGTTTTAATACAGTCTAGTCTAGATCATCCGAAACTGTTTTGATGATCTAGACTGGACTAATACCACCCTACAGTAGCACCGTGAGTCATCGTGTGCAACCGCGGGGTGCGTGCGCCTCGGCCTTAATTATTCATAAGGTACATACAGATGTTAAGTGCATTGTGATTCTATTCTGTACAATGATACTTATCCATCTTGGAACGAAAAATATAAATCTCATTTCTCTTCATCCTCTCGCTTACTACACAGAAAGAATTGCATTCGTCATTTTTCGGTTCACGATCGCCTAATTCTTTTCACACTGTCGCGTGGCGTACTCCCATATCTCTTTACGCAGGCCATGGTCAAGTATAGTTAGAACTCAACATTCTTGCCATTAGCTTGAATGTCGAGATCAATGTGTAATGTTAAATAACCCATGGGCGGGTCTCTTGCGTAGTCACCTCCTCGTGGTGAGACCTGGTAATTGGTATCGTTTTTTAAAAAGAATTAATCAGTTGATTAACCTTTGGAAAGCGATACCAAGCAAAGAACTACGCAACAGCCCAGTTTGGGTCACCAAACGACTCTAAGAGAATTTTGGTCGATCTAGACTGGACTGCACCGTGGGACAACGCTGGACACCCTTGACACCGTTGGACGCCGTTGGACACTGTTGGACAACGTTGGGCTGCGTGGGATGCTAGCGTGCGTTATGTTGTATTACGTTATAACATGTAACGTTACATAGCATTACGATATATCTTATGACGTTATATACTATTACGTTTTAACGTATAACGCTATACACTATTACGTTATAACGTGTAAAGTCATATAGTAGTACATTATAACATATAACGCTAGATAGTATTACGTTATAACGTATATAGTTATATAGTATTACAACATATAGTATAACGTTATGTAGTATTACGTTATAACGTGTAACGCTATATAGTATTACGTTATAACGTATAACGTTGTACAGTATTGCGTTGTAACGTATAACGTTGTATAGTATTACTATATATCGTATAACGTTGTATAGAATTACGTTATATTATTTAATACCTTAGTTAATTTCACAGTAACGTCATCGACTGCCGTTAGGCTTTTTTCCCCGTTTTGTTCATACTAACTGATAGTCGAAAACTAGTATCAAGGTGGTGTGAATTTAGTCTTACTTTGTAGAAACTATTAAAATGATAAAAATGGATATCGTATTAAATCGTTAAAGATGCCAATATACGATAAAAATTAAGAAATTGTTCAATTTGATTTTTTTATAATGGAAAAACCGCCTGCTGCTATGTCAAAAAATCGTTGCCGTTTGATTAACATCCGGACACCTGGCCAGTTAAAAAGAGGGGGACGCGCGTGTGTAAGTTATATTATAGCGCACTCGACAGTAAGCTTCCAACGGTTTCCGTCACGTGGCCTGCTACACAAAGGCTCGACCCTCCGAAAAAGATGATGGCGCCATGTGGTTACATCCGCATGAGTAATTTTAAACCCCACACCCCCCAAAAAAAAATTTGGGTGTGGTGGTGGCCGAACCCCCACCAAAAAAAATATTTTTTAAAAACTCTAAAAAAAACCCAAAAAAACGCAACATAACAAATAAAGGAATTTTCTCTATCGCAACGCAACCACCAACCCACAAAAACCCACCCACCAAAAAAAAAAAACAAAACCCAAAAAAAAAAAAAAAAAAAACAAAAAAAATAAGAAACCCCACCAAACACACCCACAACAAACCACACCCACCCACCCGCGAGGCCCCCCCGCGCGCCAACCCCACCACCAATCGTAGTTTTCCTAAGCAGCATCACCGCTGCGGAAAAGAGAGTCTGTCGCAAGTCGCCGAACGAGTGGTCCAATATTGATACGAGTTCCTAATTCCTCGACATCTGGCGCAATCACCTTTCGACTCGCATCGCGCCGCGCAACGTACCGTACCATACTCGAACTCGTAAGCACGAACCGATAATTGTAACGTGCGTCCGTCACACATTGTAAGCAAAGAACGTGTACAATAAATAGTGTTTGTTGAACGCAGTGAGTGATTAATCTAACCCTATCACGTATCCACCTCAAACCGGTGACCCCGACGTGATCGTAAAGCAAAAAGAGGTGACCGTGATAGTACTAGTGAGACTTCAAACGCCGCGAGGTAAGACATTACAAAATGACGAATACCGCCGATTCTGAACGTGCAACGGTCGCGGGTAACAACGTAGACACGATAAACGCACTCCTCCGTGTACCACCTTTCTGGCCCGAAGATGTCGACTTGTGGTTCACAATGCTGGAAGCGCAGTTCACGACTACTCGGATCGCGAGCGATGAGGAAAAATACCAGACCGTTATCGCACATCTCGACAGGTCTCATGCGAAATTAATCCGAGACGTATTGAACGCCCCACCGGCGACCGGGCGTTACGAGTTCGTCAAAAGGGAGCTCATCAAGAGATTGGGAGAGTCGGATGCCCAGAGACTCCGACAAGTAATCGAGAAGGAACAAATGGGTGATAGGAAGCCATCCCAGTTTTACCGGGATCTAAGAAACTTAGCCACCAACGCGCTGGCGGACGATTTCATTCTCACTGTCTGGGAAAGTCGACTCCCGTCGCGCGTGCGGAGCATCCTAGCCTCCGTACAGAGTAGAGACCCGGAAACCCGCATTCAAATCGCGGACAGCATCTTCGAAGCCACCTCGGAGACAGGGCAGATCGTCGCGGCCAGCGCAGTCCAATTACCTGCGGTAAGCCACCCACAAGGACAGAACAGCGGAATAGGCGGTCCCGTGGCAGCCGCCCTCAACGCGTTGAACGATCGGTTGACACGATTGGATTCCCGAATGGACCGGATGGAAGCGCAAATGGCAGAGCTGAGAATCGACGGACACCGCCGATCGCGATCACAATCGCGTTCGCGTACGCAATCCGCCGCCGCCCGCCCTCCCGCGACCAGCCGCGGCAAGACGGACTATGTTACTACCACGCACAATACCGAGAACGCGCGAGAAAGTGCACATTCCCATGCTCGTGGAATTCGGGAAACGGAACCAACCGTCCGTAAAAGCGGCAAACGACGACGGTTTGGCATCTCGCCGCATATTCGTAACGGACAAGAACTCGCGGATCTCCTATCTTATCGACACTGGCGCCGATATTTGCGTATTCCCGCGTAGCAAGTTACACGGCCCCGTGAACAGAAACGAGTACGAGCTGTTCGCGGCCAACGGGACACGGATCACAACATATGGCACCATCGCGATCAATTTAAACCTGTCCCTACGCAGAGCGTTCAAATGGAACTTCACGGTAGCCGATGTCAAAACGCCCATCATTGGCATGGATTTCTTAAGCCATTACGGGTTACTCGTGGACCCGCGAAACAAGAGGCTCGTCGACACGACAACCCGAATGACATCGAGGGGATACACCGCCACGACAGACGAAGCGTCCGTTAAGACCATTATCGGCGAGTCACCATACCATCAACTCCTGGCAGAGTTTCCAGACCTCACACGTCCACCGATTTTTTGGAAAAGAGAGGACGCGACATGGTGTGGTACACCACATCGAAACCACACCCGGCCCACCCGTTTACAACAAACCCCGCCGCCTCGCACCTGATCGACTTAAACAGGTAAAGGAGGAATTTCAGCTCATGATTGAGCAGGGCGTGATGCGACCATCAAAAAGCCCGTGGGCATCACCCCTGCACGTAGTGCCGAAAAGGACGGAAACCTGCGACCATGTGGCGACTACCGTGCGTTGAACGCCCGCACCGTCCCCGACAGGTATTCACCGCCGCATATCGAAGACTTCGCGCAAAATTTGCACGGTAAGCGAATCTTCTCAAAGATCGATCTCGTCCGCGCGTACCACCAAATCCCGATTGCGCCCGAGGACGTTGAAAAACCGCGATAACGACACCGTTCGGACTTTTCGAAGCAACAAACATGATGTTTGGACTTCGAAACGCCGCGCAAACATGTCAGCGATTCGTCGACGAAATCACGCGAGGCCTCGATTTTGTTTATGCGTACATCGACGATTTCCTGATAGCTTCGGACGACGAAAATCAACATCGCGAACATCTGAAAATCTTATTCAACCGCCTCAATAATTACGGCGTGGTAATAAACCCCACAAAATGCGAATTCGGCGTGCACGAAATCACTTTCCTCGGATACTTGGTAAACTCCGACGGAATTAAGCCGCCGCCCGAACGCGTCGAAGCGATTGTAAAATTGTCAAAACCCGCGAACGCTAAGCAACTACGTAGATACCTTGGTATGATAAACTTCTACCGACGTTTCATACCAGGGGCCGCAAAACACTTAAACCGCTCAATGACCTGTTAAAAGGCGCGAAAAGGGCAACGCGCCCATCGAGTGGTCGGAACAGTCGGAAAATAGTTTTCGCGAATCGCAACGTGCTCTCGTGGACGCAACGATGCTGGCGCATCCGATACTAGGCGCGCCTATCAGCCTCACGGTAGATGCGTCCGACTATGCAATTGGCGCAGTGTTACAACAACGCGTGAACAACGAACTGCAACCGCTAGGGTTCGCGACGAAATCTTTGACCCCCGCTCAACAAAAATATAGCGCGTACGATCGCGAACTACTCGCAATATACACTGCAGTCAAACATTTCCGACACGCTTTAGAAGGCAGAAATTTCGTAATATATACCGACCACAAACCTCTTACCTACGCGTTCAGACAGAAATTAGAAAAATGTTCGCCACGGCAATTTCGATATCTAGACTACATCGGTCAATTCACCACCGACATACGTCACATAAAGGGGCTAGATAACAATGTAGCCGACGCCCTGTCGCGCATCGAAGCAATAGGGAAGCCGGTGGATCATCAAACTCTCGCCGCCGCGCAAGAAAACGACAACGAACTGAGCGACATCGTCAACTCCGGTACAACCGCGTTACGGTTAAAAAGATACGTTTTCCCGACCACGACGCAGAAATATACTGCGACGTATCAGGCGACATTGCAAGACCGTACGTACCGAAATCCTTGCGGCGCGACGTATTTAATTCGCTCCACGGACTTTCTCATCCAGGGATACGTGCCACGCAAAAATTGGTGACGTCGCGTTTCATTTGGCCGTCCGTAAACAAAGATTGCCGGACTTGGGCACGACAATGTATCCCGTGTCAACGATGCAAGGTCACCAGGCACGTATCCTCACCCGTCGGAACGTTTGAAACTTTAGCAGGCCGGTTCGAGCACATACACATAGACATTATCGCGATGCAATACTCACAAGGCTACCGATATTGTCTAACATGCATCGACCGCTTCTCGCGTTGGCCTGAAGCCATTCCCATCGCCGACATGGAAGCGACAACCGTTGCCTCGGCCCTCCTCTCTACATGGGTAGCTCGTTTCGGCGTGCCCGCAAAAATAACGACTGATCAAGGACGCCAATTCGAATCAAATTTATTTAATGAACTGTGCCGGTTGCTCGGCATTAAGCATCTACGCACGACAGCCTATCACCCCGCGTCCAACGGGATGGTAGAGCGTCTACATCGACAATTAAAAGCAGCAATAAAATGTCACAATACGAGCAACTGGGTAGAAATCCTACCAATTGTTTTACTAGGCATAAGAACCGCTATCAAGGAGGACCTGAACGCAACGGCCGCCGAAATGGTTTTACGGTACTGGCATACGATTGCCGACAGAATTCTTCGTACCGACAAAGCAACAGCCCAATTCGGAATTCGCGAACCGTTTAAAAGAACGAATAGAGAAAATCAGGCCTCACCCGATTACGCGACACGGTGAAAAGAAAACCTTCGTGTTCCGCGAGCTCGAAACATCACCATACGTTTTTGTACGCCATGACGCAAGCGGTGGTCCTTTACAACCACCCTACGACGGACCTTACCAAGTTATACAGCGTGGAAAAAAGACCTTCACCATCAAAATCAACAATAAAGATGTAATAGTTTCTCTAGATCGATTGAAACCCGCTTTTACTGTATCCGACGACATCGAACAACAGCAACTAGAAACTAGCGCAGGAACTCACATGTTTGTACCGTTCAAAACCACAACTACGCAAAACGCCGAGCGGGCACAGCAAAGCGAAGGTGACTCAAGAAGTCATTACACCACGCGCGCGGGCAGGAGAGTTCGCTTTCCCGATTATTTTCAAGCAGGTCTAAATTAAGCGAATACTGAAGAACGACCCGCAACAATAATAAAAAAAACGTTATCACTGGTAAGGGGGTACTGTAGCGGCACTCGACGGTAAACTTTCCAACGGTTTCCGTCACGTGGCCTGCTACACAAAAGGCTCGACCCTTCGAACAAGATGATTGCCAGATGTCGATACATCCGCATCGAGTATTTTCAACTAGCTAAGGACCCGCTATAAATCTTAGGAGTTGTCTAGCTAAGGTCCTCCGAAAGGACAAATAGTCTTTGTCTCAATATCTCTGCACATACCACCCATCACGGGAAGATACAGGAAATCTGTTTTTCCTCACGTACGACATGTCTCACTGACAACTTTCTCCCAAGGACGACTAATATCCTTCTCTAACCTCCAACCCAAAATTGACCAATTAACAGAGACGTTCATTTCCCTCACTTTCCGTACCAGCACTTCCCACCTACGAATCCGATGTGTCCTTATCCTTAGACACACCCAATCGTAGTTTTTCTAAAGCAGCATCACCGCTGCGGAAAAGAGAGTCTGTCGCAAGTCGCCGAACGAGTGGTCCAATATTGATACGAGTTCCTAATTCCTCGACATCTGGCGCAATCACCTTTCGACTCGCATCGCGCCGCGCAACGTACCGTACCATACTCGAACTCGTAAGCACGAACCGATAATTGTAACGTGCGTCCGTCACACATTGTAAGCAAAAGAACGTGTACAATAAATAGTGTTTGTTGAACGCAGTGAGTGATTAATCTAACCCTATCACGTATCCACCTCATAAGGAACACGCAAGTCGCGCGCGAGCTCATTTGTGCCTGAAATTCCGGAGAGTGAACATCGAAGGAGAACTTAAATATAAGGGAAATAAAAAAAATATCAAATAATATCATTGAAACTAGTAATTTATAACATCTAAATCATTAATATACAACACTTAAGTAATTAATTTATAACATTCAAGCTATTAATTTATAACATTTAAGCTATTAATTTATAACATTGCAACTAGTAATTTGTAACATTTAAACTATTAATGTAAAACATTTAAATTATTAATTTCTAACAGTCAAACTATTAATTTGTAACATTTAAACCATTAATTTCTAACATTTAAGTTATTAATTTATAACGTCTAGGACATTAATGTACGCCATTTAATCTATTACTTTATAAATTTAAACCATTACTTTTTAACATTCAAACTATTAATTTATAACATTTAAACTGTTATTTTATACATTTAAGCCATTAATTTATAACATTTCAGTTATTAATTTATAACATTCTAGCTATTAATTTATAACATTCAAGCTATTAACATATAACATTTAAGCTATTAATTTATAACATTATGGGTATTAATTTATAACATATGACCCATTAATTTATAACATTTATACTATTAATTTATAACATATAAGCCATTAATGTATAGCATTTATACTATTAATTTATAACATTTAAGCTATTAATTTATAACATTCAAGCTATTAATTTATAACATTCAAGCTATTAATTTATAACATTTAAGCTATTAATTTATAACGTCCAGGCCATTAAATTACAACGTCTAAGCCACTAATTCATAACATCTAAGCTATTAATTTATACATTTAAACCATTAATTTCTAACACTCAAACTATTAATTTATAACATTTAAGCCATTAATTTATAGATTTAAACCATTAATTTCTAACACTAAAACTATTAATTTATAACATTCAAGCTATTAATTTATTACATTTAGGCCATTAATTTATAACATTTTGGTATTAATTTATAACGTGTAAGCCATTAATTTACAACATTTAAACTATTACTTTATACATTTAAACCATTAATTTATAACATTCGAACTATTAATCTATAACGCTTAAGCTATTAATTTGCAACATATAAGCTACTAATTTACAACAATTGGACCATTAAGTAACAACATTTAAAACATTTATTTTAACATTTAAACTATTAATTAACAACATTCGAGACATCTATTTATGACATTTAAACTATTAATTTATAACATTTAAACTAATAATTTATAACTTTAGACCTATTAATTAATAACAATTGAACCATTAATTTATTAAAATCAAACTATTAATTAACGACATTTTAACCATTACTTAAGAAGAATTGAAGCATTAATTTATAATATCTAAGCCATTACTTAATAACAATTATATCATTAATTTATAGCAATCAAACCATTAATTAACAACTTTTAAACCATTACTCAATAGCAATTAACGCATTAATTTATAATATTTAAGTCACTAATTTATATCATTTGAACAACGATATCATGCTAATAACTGTTTTAATACAGTCTAGTCTAGATCATCCGAAACTGTTTTGATGATCTAGACTGGACTAATACCACCCTACAGTAGCACCGTGAGTCATCGTGTGCAACCGCGGGGGTGCGTGCGCCTCGGCCTTAATTATTCATAAGGTACATACAGATGTTAAGTGCATTGTGATTCTATTCTGTACAATGATACTTATCCATCTTGGAACGAAAATATAAATCTCATTTCTCTTCATCCTCTCGCTTACTACACAGAAAGAATTGCATTCGTCATTTTTCGGTTCACGATCGCCTAATTCTTTCACACTGTCGCGTGGCGTACTCCCATATCTCTTTACGCAGGCCATGGTCAAGTATAGTTAGAACTCAACATTCTTGCCATTAGCTTGAATGTCGAGATCAATGTGTAATGTTAAATAACCCATGGGCGGGTCTCTTGCGTAGTCACCTCCTCGTGGTGAGACCTGGTAATTGGTATCGTTTTTTAAAAAGAATTAATCAGTTGATTAACCTTTTGGAAAGCGATACCAAGCAAAGAACTACGCAACAGCCCAGTTTGGGTCACCAAACGACTCTAAGAGAATTTTGGTCGATCTAGACTGGACTGCACCGTGGGACAACGCTGGACACCCTTGACACCGTTGGACGCCGTTGGACACTGTTGGACAACGTTGGGCTGCGTGGGATGCTAGCGTGCGTTATGTTGTATTACGTTATAACATGTAACGTTACATAGCATTACGATATACCTTATGACGTTATATACTATTACGTTTTAACGTATAACGCTATACACTATTACGTTATAACGTGTAAAGTCATATAGTAGTACATTATAACATATAACGCTAGATAGTATTACGTTATAACGTATATAGTTATATAGTATTACAACATATAGTATAACGTTATGTAGTATTACGTTATAACGTGTAACGCTATATAGTATTACGTTATAACGTATAACGTTGTACAGTATTGCGTTGTAACGTATAACGTTGTATAGTATTACTATATATCGTATAACGTTGTATAGAATTACGTTATATTATTTAATACCTTAGTTAATTTCACAGTAACGTCATCGACTGCCGTTAGGCTTTTTCCCCGTTTTGTTCATACTAACTGATAGTCGAAAACTAGTATCAAGGTGGTGTGAATTTAGTCTTACTTTGTAGAAACTATTAAAATGATAAAAATGGATATCGTATTAAATCGTTAAAGATGCCAATATACGATAAAAATTAAGAAATTGTTCAATTTGATTTTTTTATAATGGAAAAACCGCCTGCTGCTATGTCAAAAAATCGTTGCCGTTTGATTAACATCAGGACACCTTGTCAAGTTATATAAGGAACACGCAAGTCGCGCGCGAGCTCATTTGTGCCTGAAATTCCGGAGAGTGAACATCGAAGGAGAACTTAAATATAAGGGAAATAAAAAAAATATCAAATAATATCATTGAAACTAGTAATTTATAACATCTAAATCATTAATATACAACACTTAAGTAATTAATTTATAACATTCAAGCTATTAATTTATAACATTTAAGCTATTAATTTATAACATTGCAACTAGTAATTTGTAACATTTAAACTATTAATGTAAAACATTCAAATTATTAATTTCTAACAGTCAAACCATTAATTTCTAACATTTAAGTTATTAATTTATAACGTCTAGAACATTAATGTACGCCATTTAATCTATTACTTTATAAATTT
>JAFJHM010000199.1:0-24373 GCA_019201815.1 Bombus balteatus
TCCGCTATACTTTTTATTTGGCAAATTCCTGCCGGGTAATAGCGCGGACCAAGGTAGGTGTTTTAATGGTAAAAGTTTTTCAAGATTTTTGTCAAGATAGACACATTAAAACTCCATTTAACAGCAAACTGGCGCTAGTAGGGCCAATGGTCAAGTAGAGCGTACGACTGGCGAGATGTACAACCAGCCCTGGAATTGCACCACCAATCGTGCAACTACCCGAGTCCCCTAGAATTGTTAATTGGGAAGGCAGAGAGGCCCCACGGCTATCAAGCCGCCTGATACCGTCGAGGAAAGGGAAGTAGACATTTCCAATGTAAGGCAACAGGCGATACGGGAACATACAGACTTTGCGCGCTAGCTATGACAAAAGACAGGGTATACCTTAAAACCTTAGACGGCAAGAGGTCATATAAGGACGAACTTACGACCATCTGAGAAAAATGCGGTGGTGGGCCTGCTGAGTTGGACGTCTACGGTAACGACAGCGACAGTGATAATAATAACGTTGCGAGGCACACTGACCTCAGAGGATCATTAACACCGTGGTCATAGTATACACCAGGGTGTGGCACGTCTACGCCTTCTGTAATACGCAGTGTAGCGTCTACGTATACAACGAGGTGTAGCGTCTACGCCTTCTGTAATATACACCCAGTGTTAGCAGCGTCTACGCCTTCTGTAATACACCTGAGTATTGGTGTCCTGCGCCGCTGTAACACGCTTTCAGTGGTGTCCTACGCCTTCTGTAACACGCTTCCAGTGGTGTCACTGCCTGCTGTAACACACTTCCAGTGGTGTCCGCCGCCTTCTGGCGCTTACGCTCAGTGTGTCCTACGCCTTCTGTAACGCTCCAGTGGTGTTCACGCGCCTGTAACTTGCAACTCAGTAATTGTCCTGCGCCTTCTGTAACACGCTCTGTGGTGTCCTGCGCCTTCTGTAACACGCTCAGTGGTGTCCTATATGCTGTAACACCTTTTGTGTGGAGTTTGCGCCTCATGTAATTATGGTTTGTGGGCTGCGCCTTCTGTAACACGCTCAGTGGTGTCCTGCGCCTTCTGTAACACGCTCAGTGGTGTCCTGCGCCTTCTGTAACACGCTCTGTGGTGTTCTGCGCCTCATGTAATACACCCAGTGTGGTGTCCTGCGCCTCTCGTAATGCACTCAACGTGGTAATACGACCCAACAAACTGAGATCTATGTGCGAAATCGAAAATGATCTGTCGTGTCATTGCGGTCTGACTGGTGACTCTCCGCATGCAGCTGGCACTTTGGATACAAACTATAACACTACCAATTTGGTTATCTTTCATTTCCTTGTTTGCCAAATCCCCGAACAGAGTTTTTGTTGTCGAACTGGACCCTTGACTTATTTGGAACATTTAGTTGAATGGTAAATAATATCAGTTACACCGAATCTAATGTTAAAAAACCCTCTGTATTTTAGCTGCACACGAGGACGTGTGATAGTCAGAATGGCCGTGTCGGAGATGAAAGGAAAACCGGAGCCCTCCCTTTGCAATTTTGGGAAGAGTCCTCTAATGCTTTAGCTTTAGATCTTATCATAGTTGTAATTGTTCGAAATTTGTGATAGCGAAATTGGGTTCGAGGTGACAACTGGTCGCCGAACGTAGCCACGGCCACGGGATAAACGTTTTGCCTGACGAAGGTGTGGAACGGTTGTATGGTTTCTCTTAGAAATGTGATTGTGGCGGCATACGGCCTCAAGAACGGGCCTGGCCACATAGGATTGTATTTTGGGAGGTGTCGATATAATGGGACACACGTTGTATTAAGAATCAAACTCAGACAGAGGTTGCCTAGCAACGGCGCTTGGAACTCTCTCGATGCTTCCAACGAGTATACAACAAACTTTTTGGCGGAAGTTGCCTAGCAACGGCGCTGGAACCTCTCGATGCATCCAGCGAGCATATAACAAATGAAACGCATTGGTACAGGGAGAAAGAATTCCATCAGTTTAGGCATTCGTGTGTTCGCCTTGAAGAGTGACATATCGAGCAATATACCGAGCGTCTCAGTAATCGTACTTTGGTGTCTAAAATTATTCTACGTATAGTAAAAGGGTTATCCGTTGGCCGTGGATTCGTTTGAACCCAAGCATATTGTTAATAGCGTACATTTAATAGATTATTCGTTAATTTCATTATCCTGTAAACTTGTTAATCTTAAAACATATTATTCGTTAGTCTTATTGTTCGTTAGTCATATTATTCGTTTTACTTATTACTTGTTAGCTTATTATTCATTAGATTTAATATTCATCATACTTTGTAAGATCTTGTATATACCGTAAATATAACCCTCGCTTTGTAAAACGATGGCGAATTCAAACGAAGAAGCTTACATGCCCAAAACTCATAATGTATCTCCAACACAGAAGTGGGATTGTAGGGAGAACCAAAACAACCAACACCCCCCAAACAAACAACACACAACTTTGCGCTTCAACCCCGAATGGGTCGAACCAACCTCGTGGGCGTGACGGTTAATGTGATCTTGGAAGAAAACCGCTTTACAAGGCAGTGCCTTACCTGCCTTGAGTACTGCTCTAAGGTTCTGCGGCACAGTGGTCACACAAGTACCTCCTGCTCAAGTGGTTACCTGGCCAAATTGTAAAGCCCATTTCATCTCACGTTTTGGCGGGAGGAAACAACCACCTCGACGCTAAGGAATCTGTCTAACGAGATACCACTGGCGGACGAAAGCATGGGAGCTTTCGGCACTCGTCTCCGCTCCTTCCTGAAGTCAAGGTTGGGAAACGCTACCATGGATGAGGTAATCAACGCTATCGTCCTCGCTCGAATGGCTTCACTAGACCCGCGTTCCGAACGGCTGGCACTGACAAGCGACATCAAGACCGAGGACCAATTTATGAGTGAAATGCGAGTTCTCGCTCGCGCGAAGAGGCCGGCGTCTTTAACAAGCAATACATCCACTGGTCCCGAAGCCAAACGACGCAAGTTATCGGACCACCAGGTGAAGTGTCATTACTGTGGTACATACGGACATAAATTAATGGAGTGTCGCAAGAGGATGCGTAGCGAACAGCGGAAGGATGCACAACACCCGAACAAGAGTCGCTCAGCCACATCGTCCAAGGTGGTTTGCTTCAAGTGTCGTGCGGAGGGCCATATTGCACCTGATTGTCCATTACTGCAGGACAGAAAACCCGGTTCCAAGAACGAACGTCGAGTCGACTCCTGCGTGGTAGATTCTCCAGCTGGTAGATTAAGTCATTTGGGTGAGTCGTTCCTATTTTATTTCGATTCCGGAGCCGAATGTTCATTGATCAAAGAATGTATAGCCTCAAAATTTTCTGGTAGACGAACGACTGATGTAGTAGTATTACGAGGCATAGGGAATACTTGTGTTAACAGTACGTCTCAGATCTTGTCCACTGTATGCATCAACGGTTTTACATTGGAGATCATTTTTCATGTCCTTGCAGATAACTACTTAAAGCACGATATCATGATTGGTCGTGAAATTTTGAGCCAGGGCTTCGACGTGAATATTACACGAAACAGCGTCGATATTTGTAAGACAAAAATGGTTAACGCCTGTAGCAAAGTCGCGGAAGTTGCGGTCGACATTAACGAGGTTGATACTGACGTAGTTGGTAACGATAAAGATCGATTGATTTCTGTTCTCGACAAATTCAAAGAGTCGTTTATCACGGGTTTCCCGCGGACTCGTGTAAATACGGGTCAATTAGAAATTCGTTTGATCGATCCCAACATCACCGTACAAAGGAGTCCCTATAGACTTAGCGAGGAGGAGCGAAGAATAGTCCGAGAGAGGATAGGTGAACTGATTCAGGCAAAATCATAAGGCCTAGTAGTTCACCGTTCGCGAGCCCCATGTTACTCGTGAAAAAGAAGGACGGCTCGGATAGGTTGTGTGTAGATTTCCGAGCGCTAAATAAAAACACGGTCGCGGATCGGTATCCCTTACCCCTTATAGCTGATCAGATCGCGAGATTACAGAGCGCGAGATATTTTATTAGCTTGGACATGGCCAGCGGGTTTCACCAGATTCCCATTCATCCCAATTCGATAGAGTATACCGCGTTCGTAACTCCTGATGGTCAATACGAATACATAGCGATGCCGTTTGGATTGAAGAATGCACCCTCCGTTTTCCAGAGGGCCATTCTCAAGGCCTTAGGCGACCTCGCCTATTCGTATGTTGTCGTATACTTGGATGATGTTCTGGTGATTGCCGACTCCATAGATCAAGCGCTGGAAAGGTTACATATTGTACTAGACACTCTAGTAAACGCCGGATTTTCTTTCAATTTCTCGAAATGCTCCTTCTTGAAGACGTCAATACTTTATCTGGGTTATGTGATTCATAACGGGGAAGTCCGCCCAAACCCGGGCAAGATACAAGCCTTGAGCTCCTTACCCGCACCGACGACCGTCACACAGCTTCGGCAATTCATTGGTCTAGCTTCTTATTTTCGAAAATTCATACCAAAATTCTCACAAGTAATGAAATCGTTGTATGCACTCACTTCCGGTAGCAAAAACATAAATTGGACGGATAAACACGAGAAGATCAGGCACAAAGTAATTTCAATTCTGACCAATGAACCGGTGCTAATGATATTTGACCCCAATTACCCGATAGAACTACATACTGACGCTAGTTCAGAAGGATATGGGGCTATCTTAATGCATAGGGTCGAAGGTAAAAATAAAGTAGTCGAGTATTACAGCAAGCGGACTAGCCCTGCGGAATCTAGATATCATTCTTACGAGCTAGAAACGTTAGCACTTGTAAACGCTGTCAAGCATTTCCGTCACTATCTGCACGGACGGGAATTTCTTGTTGTCACCGACTGCAATTCCCTGAAGGCATCCAGTAACAAGGTACATTTAAATGACAGGGTTTACAGGTGGTGGGCCTACCTACAGACCTTACCTTTACCTTTGACATTATGTATCGGGAAGGCAAACGAATGGCCCATGTAGACTTCTTTTCGCGAAACCCCGTAGATCTGGATCACCGTACGATCAACAAAATTGTAGAGAAAGAAATCAATCTGACTGAGATCTCCGGTGATTGGTTGCTGGCGGAACAACGTCGCGACCCACAAATTTCTGAGATCGTCCGTAAATTACAAAATGAAGAGCTCGCGGAAGACATTGCGAATACGTACGAATTACGGTCCGGTACGCTCTATCGTAAAGTACAGAGAAAGGGCAGAACTCTCTGCTTGCCCATTGTCCCCAGAGGTTTTAGATGGTCCGTCATTAGTCATGTGCACCAGTCAATTATGCACTTAGGATGGGATAAAACGCTCGAGAAACTATACGAGTATTACTGGTTTGAGGGAATGGCGAAATATGTTCGCAAATTCGTTGAAAACTGTCATGCTTGTCAAGTTTCGAAGGCTAGATCAGGCAGAGTACAAGCTGAACTGCATCCCATACCTAAGACCAGCATACCCTGGCATACGGTGCACATGGATATAACGGGCAAGTTAAGCGGTAAGAGTGACTCGAAGGAGTATATCATTGTTTTGGTGGACGCGTTTACAAAATTCGTATATCTACATCATACCCGTAAATTAGATTCCCTTCACACCATTGCGGCACTTAAGTCCGCTATATTTTTATTTGGCAATCCCTGCCGGGTAATAGCGGACCAAGGTAGGTGTTTTACGGGTAAAGTTTTTCAAGATTTTTGTCAAGATAGACACATTAAACTCCACTTAATAGCAACCGGCGCTAGTAGGGCCAATGGTCAAGTAGAGCGTATTATGAGTACGTTGAAGAATATGCTTACGACGGCGGAAACGACCGGGCGAGCCTGGCAAGACGCGATTGGCGAGATACAACTAGCCTTGAATTGCACCACCAATCGTGTAACTAATTCGAGTCCCCTAGAATTGTTAATTGGGAAGGCAGCAAGGCCCTACGGCTTATCGTTGCCTGATAATGTCGAGGAAAGGGAAGTAGACATCTCCAATGTAAGGCAACAGGCGATACGGAACATACAGACTTGTGCTAGTTATGACAAAGACAGGTTCGATAAAACGAAGGCTAAAATAGTCAGGTTCAATCTCGGTGACTTTGTGTTACGTAAAAACGAGGAAAGGAACCAAACGAAGTTAGACCAGAAGTTCAGGGGTCCATTCGTGATAGCAGAGATTTTGGACGGGGATAGGTATACCTTAAAAACCTTAGACGGCAAGAGGTCATATAAGGACAGACACGACCATCTGAGAAAAATGCCAGATAGTTGCGTTCCTGCTGAGTTGGACGTCTGCGGTAACGACAGCGACAGTGATAATAACGATGCGAGCACACTGACCTCAGAGGATCATTAACACCGCATTGTGGTCATAGTAATACACCCAGTGTAGCGTCTGCGCCTTTTGTAATACACCCAGTGTAGCGTCTGCGCCTTCTGTAATACACCCAGTGTAGCGTCTGCGCCTTCTGTAATACACCCAGTGTAGCGTCTGCGCCTTCTGTAATACACCTAGTGTGGTGTCCTGCGCCTTCTGTAACACGCTCAGTGGTGTCCTGCGCCTTCTGTAACACGCTCAGTGGTGTCCTGCGCCTTCTGTAACACGCTCTGTGGTGTTCTGCGCCTCATGTAATACACCCAGTGTGGTGTCCTGCGCCTCTCGTAATGCACTCAACGTGGTAATACGACCCAACAAACTGAGATCTGTGTGCGAAATCGAAAATGATCTGTCGTGTCATTGCGGTCTGACTGGTGACTCTCGGAATGCAACTGGCACTTTGGATACAAACTATAACACTACCAATTTGAGTTATCTTTCATTTCCTTGTTTGCCAAATCCCCGAACAGAGTTTTGTTGTCGAACTGGACCCTTGACTTATTTGGAACATTTAGTTGAATGGTAAATAATATCAGTTACACCGAATCTAATGTTAAAAAAAAAAACCCTCTGTATTTTAGCTGCACACGAGGACGTGTGATAGTCAGAATGGCCGTGTCGGAGATGAAAGGAAAACCGGAGCCCTCCCTTTGCAATCTTGGGAAGAGTCCTCTAATGCTTTAGCTTTAGATCTTATCATAGTTGTAATTGTTCGAAATTTGTGATAGCGAAATTGGGTTCGAGGTGACAACTGGTCGCCGAACGTAGCCACGGCCACAGGATAAACGTTTTGCCTGACGAAGGTGTGGAACGGTTGTATGGTTTCTCTTAGAAATGTGATTGTGGCGGCATACGGCCTCAAGAACGGGCCTGGCCACATAGGATTGTATTTTGGGAGGTGTCGATATAATGGGACACACGTTGTATTAAGAATCAAACTCTAGACAGAGGTTGCCTAGCAACAGCGCTTGGAACTCTCTCGATGCTTCCAACGAGTATACAACAAACTTTTGGCAGAAGTTGCCTAGCAACGGCGCTTGGAACCTTCTCGATGCATCCAGCGAGCATATAACAAATGAAACGCATTGGTACAGGGAGAAAGAATTCCATCAGTTTAGGCATTCGTGTGTTCGCCTTGAAGAGTGACATATCGAGCAATATACCGAGCGTCTCAGTAATCGTACTTTGGTGTCTAAAATTATTCTACGTATAGTAAAGGGTTATCCCGTTGGCCGTGGATTCGTTTGAACCCAAGCATATTGTTAATAGCGTACATTTAATAGATTATTCGTTAATTTCATTATCCTGTAAACTTGTTAATCTTAAAACATATTATTCGTTAGTCTTATTGTTCGTTAGTCATATTATTCGTTTTACTTATTACTTGTTAAGCTTATTATTCATTAGATTTAATATTCACCATACTTTGTAAGATCTTGTATATACGCGTAAATATAACCCTCGCTTTGTAAAACGATGGCAAATTCAAACGAAGAAGCGTTACGTGCCCAAAACTCTAATGTATCTCCGACATATATATATATATACCTTTCCTTTCCGTCTATAGTATTCAAGTCTGATGTCGTGTTGGTTTCTCTTTCGCTTTCAATGATTGGTGTATTAATTGGGTAGCGTTAATTATCTCAATGCGACTGGTAAATAGTTTCCACTTTTCGGCTAACCTGCTATGGGCAGGAGTACTAGCGCGGGAGAGGATTAAAGTTATTTTGAAATAATGGTTAGGCTATGATAAACAAGATTTACTGAATTTATTTGAATTACAATATCGCCAGGAGTCTCGCCCAAAGATGACCAACGTCTGCTAACAGTGGGACGAGAGGAACGAAAACCCGCAAACGTTTCCAATGTTTGAAAACACCGTAATCAACACTACGTCAGATTACTGGTTAATACAGCGAACGGTCGTTATGATTTCAATGTCTCGGGTATTCCTTCGCGTTAATTATGTTTTGATATATTATTCTTCTTTTTGCCTTGATGTCGAATTTCGTACGACGCCGAAATTAACGGAGAAGAAATGATGCCAAATCGAAACTCTCGCCTTGCTTGTATATGTTAGGGCGATGAATTCTTGAATTCTAGCTCGTCGTTGTCTCGCTCCAATGTACCGGTTTCGTCGACTAACAACAATTAACTAGCTAACTAACTAACTAACTAAAAATCGCTTTGCGCTAGGATGCGTATTTATAGCTCAATTTGTCCTTGAATAATTACCACGTAACGATTTATTCAAAAGGAACTCGGGGTGGGGTTGTCTAAGTTTACATATTGTCGGTTTTGTCCGGCGAGCGCGGAGCGCGGGACGTAACAATATCTCAAACGGGAACGAAATTACGCTTATTTTCGCCAAAAATCGAAGAATGCTTAAGTTTTTCGAGCTTCTGGGCTTGTTTTGACGCTATAATGCAAGTGAACTACGTTCTGCGCGTAAAATACAGTAAATTGACTGCTTAAACTTCGAAATATCTCAAACGGGAACGAAATTACGCTTATTTTCGCCAAAAATCGACGAATGCTTAAGTTTTTCGAGCCTCTGGGCTTGTTTTGACGCTAGAACGCAAATGCACTAGGTTCTGCGTGTAAAATGCAGTAAATTGACCGCTGTTACGTCCCGCGCTCCGCGCGCGCCGGACAAAACCAACAATTTGTAAACTTAGACAACCCCACCCCGAGTTCCTTTTGAATAAATCGTTACGTGGTAATTATTCAAGGACAAATTGAGCTATAAATACGCATCCTAGCGCAAAGCGGTTTTTAGTTAGTTAGTTAGTTAATTGTTGTTAGTCGACGAAACCGATACATTGGGTGAGTCTGCTACTGTCAATCCGTTAATTATTAGTCAAAGTTCCGATACGCGAGTTCGCAGTTAAAGTTACCAACAAGGGTGTAACCCTAGGCGTGCGAATCCGACAATTCAAACATTGTTGTTAGTCGCGAGTCAATTGTTAACCAATTAGACCGATATAATAATTATCGAAATTGTGAAGTCTAAATAAATTGTAAAGCGAGACGAGCTAGAATTCAAGAATTCATCGCCCTAACATATACAAGCAAGGCGAGAGTTTCGATTTGGCATCATTTCTTCTCCGTTAATTTCGGCGTCGTACGAAATTCGACATCAAGGCAAAAAAAAAGAAGAATAATATATCAAAACATAATTAACGCGAAGGAATATCCGAAACATTGAAATCATAACGACCGTTCGCTGTATTAACCAGTAATCTGACGTAGTGTTGATTACGGTGTTTTCAACATTGGAAACGTTTGCGGGTTTTCGTTCCTCTCGTCCCACTGTTAGCAGACGTTGGTCATCTTTGGGCGAGACTCCTGGCGATATTGTAATTCAAATAAATTCAGTAAATCTTGTTTATCATAGCCTAACTATTATTTCAAAATAACTTTAATCCTCTCCCGCGCTAGTACTCCTGCCCATAGCAGGTTAGCCGAAAAGTGGAAACTATTTACCAGTCGCATTGAAATAATTAACGCTACCCAATTAATACACCAATCATTGAAAGCGAAAGAGAAACCAACACGACATCAGACTTAAATACTATAGACGGAAAGGAAAGGTATATATATATATATATAATAAAAGAAAACGATAAACAGAATTCTCTCTCGAAATAGTCCTTGGACTATTTCTGGTGGCAGCAACTACCGTATATTTCGGGAATTATTATCCTTTATCCTTCTCGATCAAACTAGCGGTTAATACGATTAACCAAGTAAACGAGGACGTAACACCGCTTCAACGACGAAATATCTCAAACCGGTACGAAATTACGCTTATTTTCGCCAAAAATCGACGAATGCTTAAGTTTTTCGAGCCTCTGGGCTTGTTTTGACACTATAATGCAAGTGCACTACGTTCTGCGCCTAAAATGCAGTAAATTGACTGCTTAAGCTTCGAAATATCTCAAACGGGAACGAAATTACGCTTATTTTCGCCAAAAATCGACGAATGCTTAAATTTTTCGAGCCTCTGGGCTTGTTTTGACGCTAGAACGCAAATGCACTACGTTCTGCGTGTAAAATGCAGTAAATTGACTGCTTAAGCTTCGAAATATCTCAAACGGGAACGAAATTACGCTTATTTTCGCCAAAAATCGACGAATGCTTAAATTTTTCGAGCCTCTGGGCTTGTTTTGACGCTATAATGCAAGTGAACTACGTTCTGCGCGTAAAATACAGTAAATTGACTGCTTAAACTTCGAAATATCTCAAACGGGAACGAAATTACGCTTATTTTTCAAGTAAAATCGGCGAATGCTTAAGTTTTTCGAGCTTCTGGTCTTGTTTTGACGCTAGAACGCAAATGCACTACGTTCTGCGTGTAAAATGCAGTAAATTGACCGCTTCAACGACGAAATATCTCAAACCGGTACGAAATTACGCTTATTTTCGCCAAAAATCGACGAATGCTTAAGTTTTTCGAGCCTCTGGGCTTGTTTTGACGCTAGAACGCAAATGCACTACGTTCTGCGTGTAAAATGCAGTAAATTGACTGCTTAAGCTTCGAAATATCTCAAACGGGAACGAAATTACGCTTATTTTCGCCAAAAATCGACGAATGCTTAAGTTTTTCGAGCCTCTGGGCTTGTTTTGACGCTATAATGCCAGTGCACTACGTTCTGCGTGTAAAATGCAGTAAATTGACCGCTTCAACGACGAAATATCTCAAACCGGTACGAAATTACGCTTATTTTCGCCAAGAATCGACGAATGCTTAAGTTTTTCGAGCCTCTGGGCTTGTTTTGACGCTATAATGCAAGTGCACTACGTTCTGCGTGTAAAATGCAGTAAATTGACCGCTTCAACGACGAAATATCTCAAACCGGTACGAAATTACGCTTATTTTCGCCAAAAATCGACGAATGCTTAAGTTTTTCGAGCCTCTGGGCTTGTTTTGACGCTATAATGCAAGTGCACTACGTTCTGCGCGTAAAATGCAGTAAATTGACTGCTTAAACTTCGAAATATCTCAAACCGGTACGAAATTACGCTTATTTTTCAAGTAAAATCGGCGAATGCTTAAGTTTCTCGAGCTTCTGGTCTTGTTTTGACGCTAGAACGCAAATGCACTACGTTCTGCGTGTAAAATGCAGTAAATTGACCGCTTCAACGACGAAATATCTCAAACCGGTACGAAATTACGCTTATTTTTCGCGAAAAATCGGCGAATGCTTAAGTTTCTCGAGCTTCTGGTCTTGTTTTGACGCTAGAACGCAAATGCACTACGTTCTGCGTGTAAAATGCAGTAAATTGACCGCTTCAACGACGAAATATCTCAAACCGGTACGAAATTACGCTTATTTTCGCCAAAAATCGACGAATGCTTAAGTTTCTCGAGCCTCTGGTCTTGTTTTGACGCTAGAACGCAAATGCACTACGTTCTGCGTGTAAAATGCAGTAAATTGACCGCTTCAACGACGAAATATCTCAAACGGGAACGAAATTACGCTTATTTTCGCCAAAAATCGACGAATGCTTAAGTTTTTCGAGCCTCTGGGCTTGTTTTGACGCTAGAACGCAAATGCACTACGTTCTGCGCGTAAAATGCAGTAAATTGACTGCTTAAACTTCGAAATATCTCAAACGGGAACGAAATTACGCTTATTTTCGCCAAAAATCGACGAATGCTTAAGTTTCTCGAGCCTCTGGTCTTGTTTTGACGCTATAATGCAAGTGCACTACGTTCTGCGCGTAAAATGCAGTAAATTGACTGCTTAAACTTCGAAATATCTCAAACGGGTACGAAATTACGCTTATTTTTCAAGTAAAATCGGCGAATGCTTAAGTTTTTCGAGCTTCTGGTCTTGTTTTGACGCTAGAACGCAAATGCACTACGTTCTGCGTGTAAAATGCAGTAAATTGACTGCTTAAACTACGAAATATCTCAAACGGGAACGAAATTACGCTTATTTTCGCCAAAAATCGACGAATGCTTAAGTTTTTCGAGCCTCTGGGCTTGTTTTGACGCTATAATGCCAGTGCACTACGTTGTGCGTGTAAAATGCAGTAAATTGACCGCTTCAACGACGAAATATCTCAAACCGGTACGAAATTACGCTTATTTTCGCCAAAAATCGACGAATGCTTAAGTTTTTCGAGCCTCTGGGCTTGTTTTGACGCTAGAACGCAAATGCACTACGTTCTGCGCGTAAAATGCAGTAAATTGACTGCTTAAACTACGAAATATCTCAAACGGGAACGAAATTACGCTTATTTTCGCCAAAAATCGACGAATGCTTAAGTTTCTCGAGAGTTCTGGTCTTGTTTTGACGCTATAATGCAAGTGCACTACGTTCTGCGTGTAAAATGCAGTAAATTGACCGCTTCAACGTCGAAATATCTCAAACGGGAACGAAATTACGCTTATTTTCGCCAAAAATCGACGAATGCTTAAGTTTTTCGAGCCTCTGGGCTTGTTTTGACGCTATAATGGAAGTGCACTACGTTCTGCCTGTAAAATGCAGTAAATTGACTGCTTAAACTTCGAAATATCTCAAACGGGAACGAAATTACGCTTATTTTCGCCAAAAATCGGCGAATGCTTAAGTTTTTCGAGCCTCTGGGCTTGTTTTGACGCTAGAACGCAAATGCACTACGTTCTGCGCGTAAAATGCAGTAAATTGACTGCTCCAACGTCGAAATATCTCAAACGGGAACGAAATTACGCTTATTTTCGCCAAAAATCGGCGAATGCTTAAGTTTCTCGAGCTTCTGGTCTTGTTTTGACGCTATAATGCAAGTGCACTACGTTCTGCGCGTAAAATGCAGTAAATTGACTGCTTAAACTTCGAAATATCTCAAACCGGTACGAAATTACGCTTATTTTTCAGGTAAAATCGGCGAATGCTTAAGTTTTTCGAGCTTCTGGTCTTGTTTTGACGCTATAATGCAAGTGCACTACGTTCTGCGCGTAAAATGCAGTAAATTGACCGCTTCAACGTCGAAATATCTCAAACGGGAACGAAATTGTTACGTCCTCGTTTACTTCCTTAATTGTATTAATCGCTAGTTTGATCGAGAAGGATAAAGGATAATAATTCTCGAAATATATTTTCAAATTTAAATAATACGGTAGTTGCTGCCACCAGAAATAGTCCAAGGACTATTTCGAGAGAGAATTCTGGTCATCGTTTTCCTTTATTATATATATATACCTTTCCTTTCCGTCTATAGTATTTAAGTCTGATGTCGTGTTGGTTACTCTTTCGCTTTCAATGTTTGATGTATTAATTGGGTAGCGTTAATTATTTCAATGCGACTGGTAAATAGTTTCCACTTTTCGGCTAACCTGCTATGGGCAGGAGTACTAGCGCGGGAGAGGATTAAAGTTATTTTGAAATAATGTTTAGGCTATGATAAACAAGATTTACTGAATTTATTTGAATTACAATATCGCCAGGAGTCTCGCCCAAAGATGACCAACGTCTGCTAACAGTGGGACGAGAGGAACGAAAACCCGCAAACGTTTCCAATGTTTGAAAACACCGTAATCAACACTACGTCAGATTACTGGTTAATACAGCGAATGGTCGTTATGATTTCAATGTCTCGGGTATTCCTTTGCGTTAATTATGTTTTGATGTATTATTCTTCAATTTGGATTGTTGACGAATGATTTTGCTTTGATGTCGAATCTCGTACAACGCCGAAATTAACGGAGAAGAAATGATGCCAAATCGAAACTCTCGCCTTGCTTGTATATGTTAGGGCGATGAGTTCTTGAATTCTAGCTCGTCTCGCTTTACAATTTATTTAGACTTTACAATTTCAACAATTATTTTATTGGTCTAATTGGTTAACAATTGACTCGCGGCTAACGACAATGTTTGAATTGTCGGATTCGCACGCCTAGGGTTACACCCTTGTTGGTAACTTTAACTGCGGACTCGCGTATCGGAACTTTGAATAAATTTTAATTATTAGCGGATTGACAATAGCAGACTCACCCAGAGTACCGGTTTCGTCGACTAACAACAATTAACTAACTAACTATCTAACTAACTAACTAAAAATCGCTTTGCGCTAGGATGCGTATTTATAGCTCAATTTGTCCTTGAATAATTACCACGTAACGATTTATTCAAAAGGAACTCGGGGTGGGGTTGTCTAAGTTTACATATTGTTGGTTTTGTCCGGCGCGCGCGGAGCGCGGGACGTAACACCCCCGCCCTTGCAGTTCAAATTTCCGGAGAAATTTGACTGATCGTTTCCCTGTGCTCGACCAGAGAAGATGTCGAGGCTGTTGGTTGTTGGTCTACTGTACTAGACGGCGTGATTGATATCCCTTGTGGTAGGTTCGTCTCGTTTTCGACATCGCGTTTTTTTTTAATGTAGAGTAGCAGGTGGGTGATTGAACCGCATATTGCTCCGAGGAGGGCGATTCCGCATCCATAGGTTTCATGTAATTGGTACCCATGTATAGCTATGTATACTATCGATTTGTTTTAACTTTAATATAAGAAGAGTCCGAGTATCGCCGCACTAACTGTTCCGAGTTCGATAAGGCCGTTCCACAATTTTGATGCTGCGTTCCTTGTTACTGTTGTTAACGTGGTTTCCTCCATGACTCCTAGAATATTAACTGTTCTCGGTACGATTGTCTTTCCAGTTTAATTGATTCAATTTAGCACGTGCATATTGTATCATCGGTCACAATTATGTAATATAACCTTGTTTCCTTATATCTGATTTAATATAATAATACTGTAATAATACGATACAATATAATAATCTCTTAATTTAATTACGTTTTCACTTTCACGGTTTGTAGTTATTTTGTTGAATAACACATTTTTATATTCAACAATAGTTAAAATGCACATAGTAATTTCTCTTTTGATTTTCCCTTGAATTTTCCTATCCGCAGTATTTGACAAGCAACATTTTTCTACTATGTATCCGATTGCAAATTTCTTCCTTTTCTTCATTTTGGTTTTTATTTTGCGCCAAGGCGCAAGTTTACTATCACCGAGCCAATTATCAAATTGCTTGCCAGTAGCATTCAAAATGCGAAGTTTTGAAAATTTCATAGCTATATTAACCCATAAATATCTTAGATGTAGTATAGTATGATACCATCTATATTTTCCAAAAGGAATCATAAGATCTGCACTCGTGCTAGCTAAACCAAACACTAGATGTAGTAACCAATGAAGTATTTTCAATCCAATTGTAATCCAATGGCTAGCGTATTTATTCAAGTTTTTATGTGTACCTTCGACTGGTGATTCCCTATTTTCTTCTTTTCGATTTCTTTTGTTACGTCCCGCGCTCCGCGCGCGCCGGACAAAACCAACAATATGTAAACTTAGACAACCCCACCCCGAGTTCCTTTTGAATAAATCGTTACGTGGTAATTATTCAAGGACAAATTGAGCTATAAATACGCATCCTAGCGCAAAGCGATTTTTAGTTAGTTTTTAGTTAGTTAGCTAGTTAATTGTTGTTAGTCGACGAAACCGGTACATTGGGTGAGTCTGCTATTGTCAATCCGTTAATTATTAGTCAAAGTTCCGATACGCGAGTTCGCAGTTAAAGTTATCAACAAGGGTGTAACCCTAGGCGTGCGAATCCGACAATTCAAACATTGTCGTTAGTCGCGAGTCAATTGTTAACCAATTAGACCGATATAATAATTATTGAAATTGTAAAGTCTAAATAAATTGTAAAGCGAGACGAGCTAGAATTCAAGAATTTATCGCCCTAACATATACAAGCAAGGCGAGAGTTTCTTCTCCGTTAATTTCGGCGTCGTACGAAATTCGACATCAAGGCAAAAAGAAGAATAACATATCAAAACATAATTAACGCGAAGAAATACCCGAGACATTGAAATCATAACGACCGTTCGCTGTATTAACCAGTAATCTGACGTAGTGTTGATTACGGTGTTTTCAAACATTGGAAACGTTTGCGGTGTTACGTTGCTGTTTGTTTTCGATCGATTTTAAACCGTTGAATTTGCAAAAATTTTTTTTTTTATTTGTTTTAATTTTAATTTAGCTCGATTTAATTTGAATTTCAACAGGAAGGGAAAATTTAAACGATATAATTGTATTTGAGATATTGAATTAAGATTTCCGATTAAGATCTATTTCTAAGTTAAAAAAAATTTATATTATATGTTTTTTCTTATCGAAACTTTCGATTTACACGGTAGTTGCTGCCACCAGAAATAGTCTAAGGACTATTTCGATTAGAGAAATTTCTTTAGATTGTCTATTAATGAATTAATTATTCGTGGGTAGCGTTACTTACTTTTGTGCGACTGGTAATAAATTCCACCTTTTCGGCTGACCTGCTATGGGCAGGAGTACTAGCACGGGAGAGGATTGAAGTTATTCGAAATAATGAATAGATTTTGATAAACAAAGTTTACTCAATTTTAACTGAATTACAACGTCGCTAGGGCTATGCCAATCGTGAAGGTTTTCGGAGTGGTAAGTTAGTTCGACTAGCGAGATTTACAATTTGTTTAATCCGAGTTATAACAACCGCTATTGCATAATGTTGGTGACAATGTTTTAGATAAGCAGGGGAATTTCCCGTATTGGGTTGTGTACGAAGATCGAACTCGATGGTAAGAAACTAGGTTCCGATTTTCGACGATTAACCTTAATTATTCTATTCGCTTATTTCCTTCTCCTTTAGCTTCGGCAACTGCTAATCATTTAATCAACGTTCCGCCCGCTTTCTACTGAGGTGAGCCTTACCTCAAAATTCTCTCTTGCTTTTAGTAAAAAAGTAATATAGATCGGGTTTGATGATCCTCTCTGTGGATAACTAGTGTGGCTTCGTAAGTCTCGCCCAAAGATGAGCAATATTTGCTAGCAGTGGGAAGAGAAGAACGAAAACCGTAGGTGCTTTCAGTTAATTGAAATCACCGTAATCAGTATCTGATCACTAGTTATTACAGCGAACGATAGCTTTTATTGTCAATAATTGAACGATTTGGGTAGTGGTTGCTTATTTTAAATTTTATTTAACAAACTCATAAGCAGGAAAGAATATGTCAATCGGCGACGGTGTTCTCTGTGGATAACCAATGTGCTTCGTAAGTCTCGCCCAAAGATGAGCAATATTTGCTAGCAGTGGGAAGAGAAGAACGAAAACCGTAGGTGTTTTCAATGATTGAAAACGCCGTAATCAGCGTCTGATCACTAGTTATTACAGCGAACGGTCGTTAGGAATTCAATGTCTTGCGTACCTTCCGTGCTAATTGTATCTTGATAATTTCACTTTTTCAGTTATGACTTAATGAAGAAGGATTTTATTTCGATGTCAAGTATCGTACAATGCCGAAATTATCAGAGAAGAAATTATACAAGATTGAAACTCTCACCTTGATTATAAGGCAACAGGCTCTCGAAGCCCAGCTCGTTTCTGAGTCTCACTTTACAATTTATTTTAATAGTTAACAATCAATATCGCAACGGATGACAATGCTTCAATTTTGAATTCGCGTATCGGAACTTTGAATGAATCTTTAATTCGTTAACAGAAGTTGAACGTATTTACGCCGCGGTACTGTTTCCATAGACGGACAATAATTAACTCTCAAACGGATTTACAATAATTAACTCTTGAACGGATTTACAATAATTAACTGTCGTACGGACTTACAATAATTAACTGCTCCGTGTTACCGTTTCCGTAAACTTGCAATAATTAACTGCTCCGATTCTCGAACGGATTTACAATGATTAACTGTCGTACGGACTTACAATAATTAACTGCTGAACGGACTCACAATAATTAACTGCCCAACGGGATCACAATAATTAACTGCCCAACGGGGTCACAATAATTAACTGCCCAACGGGGTCACAATAATTAACTGCTCAACTATAATTAACTGCCCAACGGGGTCACAATAATTAACTGCTCAACTATAATTAACTGCCCAACGGGGTCACAATAATTAACTGCCCAACGGGGTCACAATAATTAACTGCGCTTTCGCTAGGATGCTATGCATATTTATAATGCCATCCCCCACGGGGTGGTGGTCCACTGGGGGTACGCTTCCGTGGGAATCGGGACGTTGCAGTTTTGGTTTCCTGAGATCGTACGTGAGAGAATGTGAATTTCGAAGTTGCTGAATTGTCGTCTGCGAGATTCCCAAAGTCTGGTGCTGACGCTCGGGGTACCGCTGGTAGGTGCGCGTTTCATATTTCTGAAATCCTCCGTGCTGACGCCAGTGGGAACGCTGATGTGTCCTTGGTCTCGCTATGCGAGAAATATCGCCTGCTTATTGTGCAGGGTGTTGTGTTGTTTTACCGAATCTTCGCACGTGCACACGCATCGTCTTTTGTCTCTGCAAATCATAAATTATATTTTATATTTATAATAGTAGGTTTTAATATACTACTCCCTGCGAGATGTCTTGAAGTAGTTGTCCATCATACGTGGTTTCTTCATTTTATTTATGGTATAAATAAATTTTTGTTGAGTGTAATTTTAAAGGTGTATAGTTGTATATCTTGAGGTTATCTCATTTCATTTCTTTATTTAGATTTGGTTAGTTTTCTGTATGATTGGCAATTTTAATGTTTTGGTTTATTATGGTTTTTATGTTCTCTTTTATGTTTACAGGTTATATTGGATCCAGGATATGGAAGAGTCTGTCCCTGTGCAGGTTAACATTACTTGATTTTATTCTGATTTCATCCTGTTCTGCGTTGTTGTTTATTTCTCTAAACTTGTGCCTTGTTTTATTTTTAGTGCGAAAGAGCGGGAAGGAGCAGGCCTTCCAAGCGGACCACGAAACATTCAAGGAACCGTGGTCATCGTGGTGGTGCGAGGTATCATAGATGATAATTAAGAAAGTTGGAGGCGTTGCGCTCCCTGGAGAATAATGTTGTGGCACCAGATCCAGCGTCAAGTCCTGAAGGCTCTCCGATCATTGATCTGACTTTTTCCTAATGAGTTTATTTATTATTTTGTATAAAGTATACTTTATGTTGTTTATGTTCCAGTACGTAAGTCCTGCAACCGTTTTATGGAAAGCGATAAAACAGTTTCGCATGATATAACTCCATTCATTTTCTTCTTTTGCGTTGGCACGTTATGAGTGATGTCGGCTTCCAAGTGAGGTTTGTGCATCTCGGTTGTTGGTTGGGTATGTTACTGTTACTATTTTCATGTGATTATTGCCTCCAGTGTTTGATTTGATTTATTATTATAGGTATTGGTGGTTTCGATGTGCAATGATGGATATGGAGGTGTCTTCGTCAGAGGTTCCCAGTGGATTGTCCAAGTGCGTATTTTATTTTGTTTTATTATTTTGTATGTGTTATTTCAGCGCAAGAGGAAGAGGGTTCCCAAAATTGGATGAGTGGTCCAGAAGACGTAGTCAGCATGCAAAGTGTCACCAGCAAGGACGAAGACATTTGTGTTGATTATGTTTGAACTGATTCTGAACTATATACATATATATATATTTTTTGTTTTACAATGTGAAAAGTGAGAATTCTTTAAGTGCATCCAAATATTAACGTGGTCTTATGCATTTTAACTCTTTTACATTTGTTAGGTTATGTGTATACATTTATATGTGTATATACGTGTTGCTTTTGTGTAGAGTTTCTTTAAATTTTAATGTATTTAGTACTGTAGTTTCATATTTATGTTTTATATATGTATTTTATATTTTCAAGCTTATTTAATATAATTCACACATATATACATACATATATATGTATATTTTACAATATAATAAAAGTTTTTATTCGAGTTGTCTGAATATTGGTTAGTTCTAATGATGTAATTTTGTATATATAATTTCATGTAGTTTCATATACTTTGTAATTTGTGCATTTCTATTTTCGTGTTAGTATGTGTACAATTCATTTTATTACTTGAGTTGCAATATATGTAGTTTTATATGTTTGTCAATTAAGTAAAGTATGTATAGAATTCTTTACATAATTAGATTATTGGCTATTCTTAGCGATACAGTTTCATATAAATTTATGTAGTTGTATTTCTCATATTCATCAACATATATAAATTTTTAAATTGTTAGCTAGTTCCAATAATATAATTTCTATATAATTTATCTTTCCGTGTTCGTTAATCAAATAAAGTATGTATAGAATTCTTTACATTAATTAAACTCTTAGCAATACAATTTCATGTAGATTTATGTATTTATATTTCTTATATTTATTAATTAAGTGAAGCATATTTTTTCGATTATTAGCTAGTTCCAATGGTATAGTTTCTATAAGAGTTAGTGCACGCATGTTTCAAAATGGCCGCCCGTGAATGTCCCTAGCATACAGTGATTTTCATCGATCTCGAATCTATTTGTCAATTATGTGTAAATCTTGTTTCAGTGTCTTGGCGTATAATTGAAGTGAAAAAATATATTATTTTGTATTTATTTAATGTGTGTAATTATTGCGTGTGTTCCGATGTGCGCGTGTAAATCTAACATGGCTGCTCATAAATGTCATCAGTGAAGTTATAGTGGCGGGTCTTTAGTTTTGTTTGATATTGAAGTGATTTTCCGTCTGTCGCTCGTTTTTCCTTATTGTACCGCAATTAGGCTATATATTTATTATTAATGTTGTTATTATTATTATTATTATTATTAAAATGACAGTAGTATTGTTCGTGTGAATGTATATATATATATTTATATTGTGTGTCATTTTTTAATGTGACTAATGTTTTGTAATTCTTCGATAGCGTTATTTATCGTTCTGAGTAGTTTATTTTATAGTGTTCGATAATATAAGACACACACAAACACATATATAGATATATATATACATGTACATATTTCTTCTGGTGGTGCAGTTTTCATACGAAATGAAATGTTAATTATTTATTTTATATTAACTTCATTTAATAAGATAGAACACACACACGTACACGTATATATGTATATATTTCTGGTAGTGTGATTTTCATTTAGATTCTTTAGCGATGTAATGTTGTGTGTTTGAGGTTATGTTTTGATTTCATATATACATATATATCTTGTATTGTGACAACATAGTATTAAAGCTTTATTTCTAAATTATTGTGTTTTTAACGTGTTTACTTTTTATTAGATATTTGTGTTTGATAGTAGAATTCCTGTATGCAATTCTTCAAGTCGTTGCGGTGTTAATTATTTTGAACGTTTTAGCCTATCGACAGGTTGTTACTTAGTCCCAAGTGTTGCGTTGTGTGTTCTATTCATTTAGATTATTAGTGGTAGTTTATTTTAGAGTATAGATTATATATTTATATATTTTATATATATAGACATGCATGTTTCGTAATGTAGTTCTTCTTTTATAATTATTTACCGGAATGTTGGCTAGTTTTTAAGTATGTATCTTAAATTACTAATTTGATTCAATAATGTAGAGTGCGCACATATATATATATATTTCTGACAATGTAACCTTTATTTCTTTAATAATACAATATTGTATGTTTTATGTATTTGTTAGATTATAAGTTCTTTGATTTTATATTCACATATATTTTATAGTTCGATAATATTGGATTTGTTTTATAGTATTGGAAGTATTGTCTCTAATATTTTACTAGGTTATTACATGTTTGGCATATATGTTTATACTTATATGTAACTCTCCAAGTCGTGGCTGCGTTGATTGAATAAAATATATTTATATACTTATACATTCCTGGCGTTTCATTTATTTCCCTTTTTGTATTCTTAGTTATTCTTATTCCTATAAGTTATTCTTATTTCCTGGTTTATTTATTTGGTCCGTGACTCATTCAATTTATTAGTAGATTCTATTTATTTTAATTTTATGCTGGTTGGGTTTATATTTGTCGTCCTCATTTGTTAATCCTATATTTCGTGTCGTAGTGCCGTGCATTCAAATCCTTATTCGCGCGTTTTTGCATAGGGTGGTTTTGTTTTCCTTGTTACGGCACGTGCGGAGCGCGGGACGTGACAGCGGGTTTTCGTTCCTCTCGTCCCACTGTTAGCAGACGTTGGTCATCTTTGGGCGAGACTCCTGGCGATATTGTAATTCAAATAAATTCAGTAAATCTTGTTTATCATAGCCTAAACATTATTTCAAAATAACTTTAATCCTCTCCCGCGCTAGTACTCCTGCCCATAGCAGGTTAGCCGAAAAGTGGAAACTATTTACCAGTCGCATTGAAATAATTAACGCTTCCCCAATTAATACATCAAACATTGAAAGCGAAAGAGAAACCAACACGACATCAGACTTAAATACTATAGACGGAAAGGAAAGGTATATATATATAATAAAGGAAAACGATAAACAAAATTCTCTCTCGAAATAGTCCTTGGACTATTTCTGGTGGCAGCAACTACCGTATACTTCGGAAATTATTATCCTTTATCCTTCTCGATCAAACTAGCGGTTAATACGATTAACCAAGTAAACGAGGACGTAACACTTTGAGCCCGTTTAACTTGTGGTTTTTCAGCCTGAAAATGTTTAGAATTCTTTTCCTCGGTTACCATTTTTTCTTCTTTATTTATTTTATTCACAACCCATTGATTTTTCTCTACCTTTTCAGAATGAATAGCTTCACTGGAAGTGCTTATTGTATGTAAGTTATTAATTATTTGTGTGTGACGTTTAGGAATATTTACAGTATATCCAGAATTATTCTTTAAATTCTTATTACAAACTTCCTTGCTCATAGATTCCGTTTTGGGTTTAGGGCTGGCTATACTTTTATTCTCTGTAGTCTGATCTTCCTTAGAATTTAATGACTTGGCTTTGAGTTCGATAAAGTTACCTTCTGGTGGTTTTGTAGAAGCTTTTGAGTGAGGCACACTCGCCATCTCTCCTCCTATTATATTTGAAACGCTCAGAGAACTCGTGGAAACTTGCCCCTTCGTCCCTGCCAGGGGACAAGCGTCGCCCATCGCTTCGTCGTTTAATTTCCTAGTCTCTACTTCTTCCAAAAATTCTTTGGCATCAGTATTGTTTATCTTGGTTGGGAACTCGGGAGATTTCTCACTCATGATCTTGTCTGTGGTGTCGTGCGTCTCTCTTGCTATTTAAGGTAACATCTTTTATCGCAGCAACGGAACAGTGTTTGTATTGAAAGGTTGATTGTTTCCAAATAATCCACATCCCTCTTTTGACTTAGATCTCTATCGGGGTATTTATTTACGTCTTTTTCTTTCCAGGTTATTACTCTTGCTCTTTTCCTAACATCTTTCTCTATTCCCGGGTCGTTTAGACGATTCCGCGGCGGCGGTACAAATGTCCGGTCCTGGTGGTCGTTTTTCGATGTAGTTACTATTGTATAGGGGACGGGTGTTGTTTCCGTTATAATTGTTCGGAGGTGTCGGACGTTGGTATCGTATTCTATCGTTTGCTTGTTTTAATTCTCGTGTTGCTTTCACGGCTTGGCGGTACGCATCGTCCAAGGATTGGTATCCTGCTAGCTTTACTCGTAAATACACCTCGTTTGGAAGCCCCTAACAAAAGCCTCCCTCGTGTTTCGATCCTATTCTATCTTGGAATACGGTGCCGTACTCGTATCTTTCCCCGTACATTATCGCTAACCTAAGGTCTCTGACGCGATCTATATAATCTAGAATATCTTCTCCCGGTTGTTGAAATATTGTTCCTAATTCTCCTTTATATTCGTTAAGAGATTTCCCTGGACCGAACAGATCTTTTAATTTATTCCCGAAATCGTATAGACTCATCAGTTCAGTGTCTTCGATGGCGAGGAGCGCGTGTCCACGGAGCTTATTTGTTAATAATTTTACCAACTGAGGTTCTTGATACCTAGGAACCATGTTTCGCGCGCGCTCGCATGCTCTTAAAATTGAAATACGGAGGGTCGATGTCCGTCGAACACTGGTACAGACTCGATCGCGTCTTTTAGTATAATCGGTCGAGAATATCTACCTGGCTGCGTTGTCTCTCGTTGAGTTTCCGGCTGCGATACGGTTGACTCCAGGTTCCTTTTTTGTTTTGAATTCGA
>JAFJHM010000200.1:0-24298 GCA_019201815.1 Bombus balteatus
TTTAAATACAACTGACGGTTATAACAAAAAGTCTCGTCATTGAATCTCACAAACTACATCCTCTCCACATACCAACGTCCACAAATTGGTGACCCCGACGTGATCAAGCGGAAGAGGTAAAAGTGAGTACAAGTTATACATATACGTAAAAAAAAACACAATAAGAGATGGAAAAGAACGAGAAATCCGGACCTAACGTAGACGCGATAAACGCGATGTTCCGCGTACAACTGTTTAGGCCAGAAGACGTCTCGATGTGGTTCACTACGCTTGAATCGCAGTTTAAATCTTCGCGAATTACTGCCGAATATATGAGGTTCAACGTGGTCGTGTCGAACCTCGAAAGAACACATGTACGTCTTGTCCGCGACATTCTGGCTAACCCGCCAGAGACAGGGCAGTATGACTTTCTCAAGGCGGAGCTTATTAAGAGATTCGGAGACTCGGACGCAAAGCGCGTTAAGAAAATCATAGAGAGTGAGCAGATAGGCGACAGGAAACCCTCCCAATTTTTCCGGGACTTGAAGGCCCTCGCCACCTCCGACGTAACGGAGGACTTCATCCTCACCGTCTGGGAAGGACGGTTGCCGGCTAACATCCAGCATGTTTTAGCTGGTGTTCAAGACAGGAAGCCCGACATTCTATGCGAGATCGCCGACCGTGTCCACGACGTACGTACGGACACCGGGCCGTTAGTGCTGGCCAGCTCAAGCAAAACAGCGGCGGAGTGCACGACAAGCGCACAAAACGGCGGCTTAGGTGAGGAAATAGCGAACGCCTTCGAACGTGCGATGGAGAAACACACGAATCGCTTGATAGCGCACATGGAGAAGTTGAGTGTGGGATCCCATCGAGAATCGCGATCTCGGTCGCGTTCTCGGACGAGGCAGCGATCCCGAACGAGATCACCAAAACGACGGCAGCGGCCAGACGGGCTATGTTATTACCATGCGAAGTTCACGGAACGCGCGACAAGATGTGACCTACCGTAGTAATGTGTAGTTGGTACTCGGGAAACGAAAACAGCCGTCCGTAAACGCGGCGAACGACGACGGCTCAAAATCCCGCCGCATCTTTGTATGTGACCGAGACACGCGCGTCTCATATCTGGTGGACACCGGCGCTGACATTAGTGTCTACCCTCGCAGTAAAACCCGTGTACCGTCGAGAAAGAGTGAGTACGAATTATTCGCGGCTAACAGGACGCGAATCGCGACGTACGGAATCATCCCGATACGCCTGAATTTATCCCTTCGGCGTGACTTCATGTGGAATTTCACAGTGGCCGATGTACAAACGCCTATCATAGGCATGGACTTTCTAAGCCACTACGGGTTGCTCGTGGACCCACGTAATAAGAGACTTTTAGACACGACAACCCAATTAACTACTAAAGGATACGCGGCCACCAACGACACTCCGTCGATAAAAACCATTCACGGGGACTCCGCGTACCATCAATTACTGGCGGAATTTCCCGACCTCACCCGTCCGCCAAATTACGGCAAGGAAAAGGCTCGTCACAATGTGGTACACCACATCAAGACTACACCGGGCCCACCCGTCCACTGCAAGCCCCGCCGCCTTGCACCAGATCGGCTCATGCGAATGAGGGCGGAATTCCAAACAATGATGGAGCAAGGAGTGATGCGACCATCGAAGAGCCCATGGGCATCACCTCTGCACATAGTACCGAAGAAGGACGGGAATCTACGACCATGTGGCGACTACCGTGCGTTAAACGCCCGCACGATACCGGACAGGTATACACCGCCACATATAGAAGATTTCGCTCATCACTTGTACGGTAAGCGCATATTTTCAAAGATTGATCTTATTCGCGCCTACCACCAAATTCCTATAGCGAAGGAAGACGTAGAAAAAACGGCAATAACAACACCGTTCGGACTTTTCGAAGCAACCAACATGATGTTTGGGCTTCGAAATGCCGCGCAAACTTGCCAGCGATTCGTCGATGAAATAACCCGCGGTCTTGATTTTGTATACGCGTACATCGACGACTTTCTTATCGCGTCGGAGAATGAACAACAACATCGCGAACATTTACGCGAGTTGTTCCAACGTCTTAATAAATACGGGGTAGTAATAAACCCGTCGAAATGCGAATTCGATGTGAGCGAAATTACATTCCTCGGCTACACAGTGAACGCCGAGGGAATCAAACCGCCCACCGACCGTGTCGAAGCGATTAAAAAAATTTCGAAGCCCGCCGACATCAAACAATTACGTAGGTACCTCGGTATGATTAACTTCTACCGACGTTTTATACCGGGGGCCGCAAAAATATTCCAACCACTAAACGATATATTAAAAGGCGCGAAAAAAGGGAACGCGCCCATCAAATGGAATAGTCAAGCGGAAAAGAGCTTCGAAGAGTCCAAACGTGCCCTCGCGGACGCCACGATTTTGGCGTATCCAATACCCGGTGCGCCCGTAAGTCTTACGGTAGATGCGTCCGATTATGCGATAGGTGCCGTTTTACAACAGCGCGCGAAGAACGGATGGCAGCCGTTAGGGTTTGCTACGAAATCATTAACTCCCGCACAACAGAAATACTGTGCCTATGATCGCGAACTACTGGCGATGTACTTTGCTGTAAAACGATTTCGACACGCGATTGAGGGTAGGGATTTTACAATATACACAGACCACAAACCCCTCACCTACGCGTTTCAACAAAAATTGGAGAAATGCTCTCCGCGACAATTCCGCTACCTAGACTTCATAGCCCAGTTCACAACCGATATCCGGCATGTAAAAGGAGTAGAGAACGAGGTAGCCGACGCGTTATCCCGAATCGAGACAATAAAAACATCGGTAGATCATCGCACATTAGCAGAGGCCCAGGAAAGCGATGACGAGTTGCGAGAAATATTAAACTCCGACGCTGGTACACTGCGACTCGAAAAAATCCGATTTCCCGAAGCAGAGATATACTGCAACATCTCAACGGGAAATCTGCAGCCGTTCGTACCGAAATCGTTACGATTCAATGTATTTCAATCGTTACACGGACTTTCCCATCCGGGGATACGTGCTACGCAAAAGCTGGTGACGACACGCTTTGTTTGGCCGTCTGTAAATAAGGATTGCCGTACGTGGACGAGGCAATGTATACCGTGTCAACGAAATAAAGTCACCAGACACGTATCTTCACCGATAGCGACATTTAAAACCTTAACAGGTCGATTTGAACACATACACGTAGACATTATCGCGATGCAATATTCGCAAGGATACCGATACTGTCTAACGTGTATCGATCGTTTTTCGCGTTGGCCCGAAGCCATTCCCATCGCGGATATGGAAGCGTCAACCGTCGCCTCTGCTCTCCTTACAAACTGGATTGCTCGATTTGGCGTTCCCCTGAAGATAACAACTGATCAGGGACGTCAATGCGAATCGCGTCTATTCGAAGAATTATGCCGGTTGCTCGGCGTTACACACCTACGCACATCGGCCTACCACCCCGCGTCCAACGGGATGGTAGAGCGGCTACATAGACAGCTTAAGGCGGCAATTAAGTGCCATGACACGAGCAACTGGGTAGAAATTTTACCCATAGTTTTGTTAGGCATTAGGAGCGCAATAAAAGAGGACCTAAACGCAACAGCGGCTGAAATGATCTATGGTACCGGCATACGTTTGCCGGCAGAATTCTTCTTACCGACCGAACAGCGGGCCAACTCGGAATTCGCGAACCTGCTAAAAGAAACGATGGAGAAAGTCAGACCACAACCCGTGACTCGACACGGGGAGAAAAAAGTATTCGTTTTTCGCGAACTAAAAACTTCGCCGTATGTATTCCTTCGACATGATGCGATTAGAGGCCCTTTACAGCCGCCTTATGACGGGCCATTTAAAGTTATGCGAAGAGGCGAAAAAACGTATACAATTCGAGTCAACAATCGCGATGTAACGGTTTCGGTAGACAGGCTAAAACCAGCCTTCGTAATACCAGATGACCTCGAAGCGAAAACCGTCGAAACCCGTAACATACTCATTCCTGTAGATAATACGGATACCCGCAAAGGAAATAGCGGAATCTTGCGAAATAGAAACAACGAAGAAAATACCAGTAATGGGTACGTTACGCGATCCGGGCGAAGAGTTCGTTTTCCTGATCGGTTACAAGTAGGATTCCGCTAAACGTCATAAATATTAGACACGGGAGATACCATAAATTTTAAAATTAGACGATGCTCGCGAAACCCCCCCCCCAAAAAACGTTTATACTGGAAGTGCTACGTTCTCGTTTACTTCTTTAATTGTATTAGTCGCTAGTTTGATCGAGAAGGATAAAGGATAATAGTACTCGGAATATATTTTAAATTTTGAATAATAAGGTAGTTGCTGCCACCAGAAATAGTCTAAGGACTATTTCGAGAGAAAATTTTGTTTATTGTTTTTTTTTTATTCTATATATGTACTTTTCCTTTCCGTCTATAGTGTCTAAGTCTGATGTCGTGTTGGTTTCCCTTTCGCTTTCAATGTTTGGTGTATTAATTGGGTAGCGTTACTTATTTCAATGCGACTGTTAAATAATTTCCACCTTTTCGGCTAACCTGCTATGGGCAGGAGTACTAGCGCGGGAGAGGATTAAAGTTATTTTGAAATAATGGTTAGACTATGATAAACAAGGTTTACTCAATTTAATTGAATTACAATATCGCTAGGAGTCTCGCCCAAAGATGACCAACGTCTGCTAACAGTGGGACGAGAGGAACGAAAACCCGCAAACGTTTCCAATGTTTGAAAACACCGTAATCAACACTACGTTAGATCACTGGTTAATACAGCGAACGGTCGTTATGATTTCAATGTCTCGGGTATTCCTTCGCGTTGATTATGTTTTGATACTTTATTCTTCGATTTGGATTGTTGACGAATGATTTTGCTTTGATGTCGAATCTCGTACGACGCCGAAATTAACGGAGAAGAAATGATGCAGAATCGAAACTCTCGCCTTGCTTGTATATGTTAGGGCGATAAATTCTTGAATTCTAGCTCGTCGTTGTCTCGCTTTTCAATTTATTTAGACTCTACAATTTCAACAATTATTATATCTGTCTAATTGGTTAACAATTGACTCGCGGCTGACGACAATGTTTGAATTGTCGGATTCGCACGCCTAGGGTTACACCCTTGTTGGTAACTTTAACTGCGGACTCGCGTATCGGAACTTTGACTAACTTTTAATTATTAGCGGATTGACAATAGCAGACTCACCCCGTGTACCGGTTTCGTCGACTAACAACAATTAACTAAAAATCGCTTTGTGCTAGGATGCTAAGCCTATTCATAGCTCAATTTGCCCTTGAATAATTACCACGTATCGATTTATTCCAAAGGGACTCGGGGTGGGGGTTGTCTAAGTTTTCACATTACTGTGTGCTCCATTCATTTCTTATACTATTTACATATTGTTAGTTTTTTCCGGCACGTGCGGAGCGCGGGACGTAACACCCCCGCCCTTGCAGTTCAAATTTCCGGAGGAATCTTGTGGTTGGTTCGTCTCGTTTTCGACATTGCGTTTTCTTTTAATGTAGAGTAGCAGGTGGGTGATTGAACCGCATATTGCTCCGAGGAGAGCGATTCCGCATCTATAGGTTTCATGTAATTGGTACCCATGTATAGCTATGTATACTATCGATTTGATTAACTTTAATATAATAAGAGTCCGAGTATCGCCGCACTAACTGTTCCGAGTTCGATAAGGCCGTTCCACAATTTTGATGCTGCGTTCCTTGTTACTGTTGTTAACGTGGTTTCCTCCATGACCTAAATACTAACTTCTCGTAATTTCTTTCCATTTAATTGATTCAATTTAGCATGCATATTGTATCATCGGTCACAGTTACGTAATATAACCTTGTTTCTTATATCTGATTTAATATAATAATACTATAATAATACGGTACAATATAATAATCTCTTAATTTAATTACTTTTCACTTTCACGGTTTGTAGTTATTTTGTTGAATAACACATTTTTATATTCAAATAATAGTTAAAATGCACATAGTAATTTCTCTTTTGATTTTCCCTTGAATTTCCTATCCGCAGTATTTGACAAGGAACTTTTGTGATATACCACTGTACTATGTTGCCTCCTGAAATCGTTCTGGTGGTCTATTTCGGTTATATGCTAGTTTTAGCTTGTTTAGGTGTACTGTTCGTGGAATCCCTTTCGCTTCTATTTTGACATTTTGATTTTGCAAAATTTCTAGTACTTTATGTGGTCCGGTATATTGATCAGAAAATTTTCCTTTGCTGGATTCTTTCAGTAGATACACCAGGTCTCCTACTTTGAAGTTTTGCGGGTTGATATGTCTATCATTATATTTCTTGGACTTCAACCTAGATTTCGTCAGATTTTCTCTTGCTATTCGCTGCACGGTGTTAATTTTATCAAACAAGTCTCTGAGATACTCCGCATATGTTGGTTCCATGTTTTCTTCAATCACCACTTCACCAGTAGGCTCTCTGGCCAAGTGTCCAAAAACTAATTCGTGCGGAGAGAATTTCGTCCCTTCGTGTACGGAGGTATTGTAGGAAAACATGGCTAATTCCACCCATTCGTCCCAATTTCTGGAATTTTCGATGTACAATTTAAGATATTCGATTAATACATGATGAGATCTTTCGATTGAACCGTTACTTTGTGGGTGATATGCCGTCGTGGTATATTGTTTAATGTGGAATCTCTTTGCTACTTTCTTCATTAATGCGGATGTAAAGTTCGCCCCTTGATCAGTGAGAATAGCCCTTGGCGACCCGAATCGACAAATAAATTGTTTTACAAAAACGTCCGCTATCTCAGCTGAAGAGATTCCTCCTATCGGAATCCCGATTGAATACTTTGTCAACAAATCTTGGATAGTTAATATATATCCATTCCCTTTTTGAGTTTTTGGTAATGGACCGACGATATCCATACCAATTTTGTCAAACGCTTTGCCTGGTGTGTCTGTAAGTACCATTGGTTGTTTCTGTTTTTATCCTTGTGAGCTTCTTCAATTGGCATTCTTTACATGTTCTTACGTAATCTTGAATTTCCCTTTTCATGTTTTCCCAATAGTAGTGTTGTCGTATTCTTTGATAAGTTTTTGTTATTCCTTTGTGTCCTGCTACGCATGATTCGTGTTTCTCTCGTATTATGTTGTTTCGCGCTTCCACAGGCGGGGAGATCACTTCCCCGGTGCAAATTGTAATAGATATGGTTTTTTCCATAAATATTTCCTTTAATTTCCTGATTGTATACCGCCAGGGTATCTCCTCCAGGTTTTCCTTTGCTAATGCTGAAGGACGTTAAGTGTTTTTCATTTACCACATCCAGTAAAGACTTTAATGAATTTAGTAAATTTTCGGGTGTTACCGAAATATTTCGATCTTCCTTTATCGGTAGGGATATAATGTATTTCCCGGAATCATGATTCAGTCTTGCTCTCTCCAACATTAAATTTTCATAACGGGGCAATTTCCCTGTCTCCTTCATTTCCAAAGCTCCTTTATCTAACGGAGTTCCTTGTAGATCGATGAATATTACCTTGTGATCAGTTACTCTCGTAATCGAATCTCGTGTTTCCGAAATTCTTAGTTCCGCAAGTACCGCAGGTCTCGTATCCCTTTCTTGTTGTTGGTATGATTCAGAGATTGTTACAGAAGGTTCTTCTTCTTCGCTCATTGTATCGCTGTCCCTTATTTCTTGGGTGATTAGTTCTTCGTCTCTGTTTGCATCGATTTCGGCTAATGCTTGGTCGAAATACTTTATGGGTGTTTCTTCTAAGGCGAGGTGCTTTCGTATGGAAGTTTTTCCTTGTTTTTTCAATATATCACGTTGCGATAACTCGCGTGGTTTAGCTTCGAATATGGGAGAGTCCTCAGTTGATGTATCCAGTTCAAATCTTTTTGGGGCAGGATATCGACTCAGTGTATCTTCTTCTCTTTTCCTTATTGGTAGACAGACCTCAGGGGGGTTTCTAGATAATGCATCTGCATTCGCGTTCGCCCTGCCTTCTTTATGTATGATATCGAATTCGAAGTCTGACAATTTCAATTTCCACTTCCAAATTCGTGAAGTAGGATCTTTGATAGAATGCATCCACACTAAAGGCTTATGGTCGGTTACGATAGTAAATTTTCTTCCGTATAAATACGGTCGGAAGTGCATTGCGCTATAGATGATTGCCAAACATTCCTTTTCTATAGTAGAATAATTTTGTTCAGCGGAATTTAATAGTCGCGAGGCGTATGCTATCGGTAGGTCTTTTCCGATCGGTCCTTGACTCAATACCCCACCTATTGCATATCCTGATGCGTCTGTCGTAAGGTTAAAGGGTTTAGAAAAATCCGGGTATTGCAGAATAGGTTTCGTCGTTAGAGCTGTTTTTAAACTGTTGAATGCGTTTTCCTGATCTTCTGTCCATTTAAAGGGGGTGTCTTTCTTTAATAGTTGTGTCAATGGTTTTGCGACCTTGGAGAAATCGGGTATAAATCTTCTGTAGTATCCCGCTAGTCCCAAAAACTGTTTGATATTTTTCACCCCTTTTGGCCGTGGAAATTTCAATACGGCTTCGATTTTCTTTGGATCGGGTTTTACGCCATCTTCACTAATTATATGTCCTAAGTAATTTACCTCATGTTGTAAAAATTCGCACTTATCGGGTTGTAATCGTAATTTAGCTTTCCTTAGTCTTTCCATTAATCTGTTAAATTTGATTCTGTGTTCTTGAAGGGACCCTGAATAAATTACTATATCATCCAAATAGACAAATAGTTCTATCCCCTGCAGTCCAGATAACACTGAGTTCATCAGGCGTTGAAATGTTGCTGGGGCATTTTTTAATCCAAAGGGCATTCTTTTGTATTGGAAGTGTCCGTAAGGTGTCGAAAATGCAGTTTTGTGGGCGTCCTCTTGTGACATACGGATCTGGTGAAAGCCCGATGCCAAGTTAAATGTAGAGAAATATTTTGCACTTCCCAATTGGTCCAATATTTCTGTGATGTTGGGGAGTGGAAAAGCGTCACCGATCGTTTTATCGTTCAACTTCCTATAATCGATAACTAATCTCCAGCGTTTATTTCCTTGCGAATCGGGTTTTTTCGGTACAATCCATAGCGGAGAATTGTATGGAGATATCGATGGTTCCACGACGTCTGTGTCTAGTAATTCCTGAATTTGTCGATTTATCTCTTCCCGATGTACTGGTGGATATCGATACTGTTTGGTATTAACTGGAATATCGTCCGTTGTGATTATTTTATGTTCTAGAATTTCGGTTGTTTCCAGTGTTTCTCCTGGAATGTGATATCTATCCTGATTTTTACGGATCAATTCTTCGACGTTTCTCCTTTCCTCTTCGTTCAAGTGCTTGAGTCGTAGTAATCTAATTAGTTTGTCATATCTACTTTCTGTGGATTTTGAAATTATATTGCACGACGTAGTAGGAAGCGGGGTGAGGGTTTCGAATTCTCTAATTACCATTGTTGGTAACGTAAATTCATAGTTTCTTGAGGTAGTGTTTATTATTTTCATGTAACCCTTTCCCTTGTGATTCCTCACAACTGCATTGCCAAAATAAATCCCCTTGATCGGCTCGATTCTGGGAATAAATCCCTCTTTTATTTCTGGATTTGCTATATTAATTGAGCACGTTACTGAACTTCGTTTTGGTATGGTTATTTTTTCTTTATTATCGAATGTAAATATTTCCCCATTTGATATGCTTTTTCTCGTAATCCAGCCGAGCTTCGCATCCTGCAAAAAATTCGGATCCTAGGATTCCGTCTTGATCGATCAGCAATGAGTCATCAACTACATGAAAAATAACTGGATGGCCCGCAACCTGTATTACTGTCTGCCCTAGGGAGACCAGGCTCGTTGCCGTAATTCCTCGAACTTCGACTGATTCCTTTTCGTTGATGATAGCTGAATCGGGTATAGCGGGTTTTTTTATTATATTGATCTCTGACCCGGAGTCTAATAATAGACTTGTCTTGGTTTTTAGATCTGGGGAAACTATTCGTGCAGTTGGAGTTATTGGAGAGTCATTTAACTTTACTGAAATAACCCGGAGAGGTCGTCTTCCAAATCTGAGTCCGCCTCCAAGTGGTTTTCCTTCGTCGGTTGCTTCCGCATTACCTTTTCCCTTTGGCCTTGAAACTCCGGATTTTCCGCCCATATTTTCGCGTGGCTGCGGGATGACTCCCCCACAGTATTTAATGGTTGTTCGTTTGATTTTACAGTCGGCATTACGTTCGCTCTGTCCCTCGTCGTAGGTTGTGAAATCGATCTCGCGGGGGTGGCTGGCCTCGTATCGTTTATCATCGTAGGCGCCGGTCTCCTTGTTGCCGCTTGTATTCTTGGGCGATTCGACGCATCGTTCCTTCGAGGTTCGCCCCATTCCCTCGAAGGACGTGTTAGGTTTCCCGATTGTATTGAAGCATAGGGTGTGATTATTCCAGCATCTACTCGGGCTTTAAATTTGTAACAATCTTTTATTGGATGCCCGGGTTTTTTGCAATAGTTGCACGTAATAATACCCTGTCCCGAAGCGTTCGAATAATTCCGCGATGGAGGTATTGACCTTCGATCTTGATGGTTGTTCCTAACATTGTTGTTGTTGTTCAAGGGACGTGCGATGTCTCGTCTGTAATGGTTCGGTGGTGTCGGTCGCTGGGGTCGCGTTCTATCGTTTATTTGTTTCAACTCTTGTGTTGCTTTAACGGCTTGACGATACGCGTCTTCCAAGGTGTTGTACCCTGCTATTTTTACTCGCATATAGACTTCGTTCGGGAGTCCTTTAACGAAGGCTTCGCTCGTTTCCCAGTCTATCGTCTCTTGGACGTCGGGGGATATAATGCCGTAGTCGCCTCTTTCTCCGTCCATTATTGCTAGCCTAAGGTTTCTGACGCGATCCATATAGTCTAGAACGTCTTCTCCCGGTCGTTGAAATATCGTTGCTAGTTCTCCTCTGTATTCGTTTAGAGATTTCATTGGACCGAACATACCTTTTAATTTATTCCCGAGATCGTTTAGACTCATCAGTTCGGTGTCTTCGATGGCGAGAAGCGCGTGTCTACGGAGCTTATTTGTTAATAATTTTACCAACTGAGGTTCTTGATACCTGGGAACCATGTTTCGCGCGCGCTCGCATGCTCTTAAAAATTGAAATACCGAGGGTCGATGCCCGTCGAACACTGGTACCGACTCGATCGCGTCTTTTAGTTTAATCGGTTGAAAATATCTACCTGGCTGCGTTGTCTCTCGTTGAGTTTCCGGCTGCGATACGGTTGACTCAGGTTCCTTTTTTGTTTTGAATTCGAGCATGTTGCTTTGTAATTCATTAATCTTTGCACTCATGTCGCGAAAATTCGCATCCCACGCTTTAATTTTTTCCGATAACGTCAGGATCACGTCTTCATCTAATGCTTCTAGTCTGGTCGCCATTATTTCTTAGGTATTTATTTTATTGATAATTGTAATAACTTTAATCCTCTGTGGAGCGTATCCCACCGCTGCCACCAAAAATTTTATTTCTATACTGTTACGTCCTTGTTTACTTCCTTAATTGTATTAATCGCTAGTTTGATCGAGAAGGATAAAGGATAATAATTCTCGAAATATATTTTGAAATTTAAATAATACGGTAGTTGCTGCCACCAGAAAAAGTCCAAGGACTATTTCGAGAGAGAATTCTGTTTATCGTTTTCCTTTATTATATATATATATGTCGGAGATGGAAAGACACCGGAGCCTTCCCTTTGGAACTTCGGGAAAACTCCTCAATACTGTAATCTAGATTCTAACGTAGCTGTAATTAAACAAATGTCGTCGTTTAGTCCAATTGTATTTGTTTGAGATTTATGATAGTGAGCTTGGGCCCGAGGCGACAACCAGTCGCCGAACGTAGCCGCGGTCAAGGGATGAACGTTCCGTCTAACAAAGGCATGAAAGTAACTCTAGAGCTCTTCTTAGAAAAGAAGGAAATAGTTGTAGCGACATTCCACAGTGAACATCTTGACGGTCTCTGTTCCGTGTCTTGCCACACGCAGATTCTATTCTCCGAGTAAGATGATTACCAGATGTCGATGCGTCTCCACAGTACGTGCAGCTAGCCCGAGGACCCGCTATAAATCTTAGGATTTAGCTAAAGTCCTTCAAACGGATAAACAGTCTTTGTTCCAACCATGGGAAGTTAGAGAAATCTGTTTTTTCTCTCATGAACGATGCTCCCCACTAGCAACTTTCTCTTAAGGGCGGCTAGCACCCTTCCCTAACCATCGACATGGAAATTGACCAATTAACAGTAACGTCAATTTCCCTCACTTTCCGAGCGAAGACTTTTCTCCACGAATCCGATGATCTCGTGTCCTTAGACACACCCCATATAGTTTTCCTCGGTGGCATCACCGAGACAGAGATTCATTCTCTTGTGCGAATTCATTGACGGAAAGAATACTATCTTTACGATCGGTCGGACTTGAACTTTGCGAGAACGTATCTCTATCATCCCGTTGGCCGCGGATTCGTTATGGAACCTAGGATCATTGTCATTTAGCTTCTCGAGTATCTGATCATCGCGGTTACTTGTCGGATTCTGTGACAATCATGCTTGCACTGGCGAATATCTCCTCTATTGTATAACGACAACATCTAATCTGAGTATAGATTCGTTTCGTGCCCACAACCCTAGACCAAATCTTAACGTCTCCCCGACATATATATACCTTTCCTTTCCGTCTATAGTATTTAAGTCTGATGTCGTGTTGGTTTCTCTTTCGCTTTCAATGTTTGGTGTATTAATTGGGTAGCGTTAATTATTTCAATGCGACTGGTAAATAGTTTCCACTTTTCGGCTAACCTGCTATGGGCAGGAGTACTAGCGCGGGAGAGGATTAAAGTTATTTTAAAATAATGGTTAGACTATGATAAACAAGATTTACTCAATTTAATTGAATTACAATATCGCTAGGAGTCTCGCCCAAAGATGACCAACGTCTGCTAACAGTGGGACGAGAGGAACGAAAACCCGCAAACGTTTCCAATGTTTGAAAACACCGTAATCAACACTACGTCAGATTACTGGTTAATACAGCGAACGGTCGTTATGATTTCAATGTCTCAGGTATTCCTTCGCGTTAATTATGTTTTGATATATTATTCTTTTTTTTTTTTGCCTTGATGTCGAATTTCGTACGACGCCGAAATTAACGGAGAAGAAATGATGCCAAATCGAAACTCTCGCCTTGCTTGTATATGTTAGGGCGATAAATTCTTGAATTCTAGCTCGTCGTTGTCTCGCTTTACAATTTATTTAGGCTCTACAATTTCAACAATTATTATATCTGTCTAATTGGTTAACAATTGACTCGCGGCTAACGACAATGTTTGAATTGTCGGATTCGCACGCATAGGGTTACACCCTCGTTGGTAACTTTAACTGCGGACTCGCGTATCGGAACTTTGTCTAATTTTTAATTATTAGCGAATTGACAATAGCAGACTCACCCTGTGTACCGGTTTCGTCGACTAACAACAATTAACTAAAAATCCCTTTGCGCTAGGATGCTAAGCGTATTTATAGCTCAATTTGTCCTTGAATAATTACCACGTAACGATTTATTCCAAAGGGACTCGGGGTGGGGTTGTCTAAGTTTTCACATTACTGTGTGCTCGATTCGTTTCTTATGCTATTTACATATTGTTATTTTTGTTCGGCACGTGCGGAGCGCGGGACGTAACAATAACAAAAACCGGATGTTGTGCCCCGTATTTGGCAGCATATGTTGATAATAACGCGCATCGATTCGTCGACATACCATCTATAGCAGCGGAGATACGTTCAATTGAATATTGAAGCATTTATATGAAAATCTGTAATGACATTGGATTTGACCGGGAACTGAGTTGATACAGCGCAAACACGAGGATGTGCACTGTATTTGGAAGCAAATGTGGAATATAACTCGCAATGTATTGTCGACATGTCTGCTATGCAATTGGAGATACGTTAATTTGAATATGTGACGCTTTGTAAACAAAATTACAAATACTCTGAGTTTGTCGGGAACTAGATTCGACATAGCACAAACCGGCTTATGTGTACTATATTTGGCAGCAAATATGCGGTATAACGCGCATCGAATTGTCGGCATATCTGCAATGGAAACGGAGGGTCGATGAATGGAATATTTAAGTCTGAAAATGCAAAACTGCAAATACGCTTGATTGGACTGGATCCAGATTTGAAATAGATGTAACCAGATGATAAGCACTGAATTTGGCAGCAAATGTGGAGTATAACGCGTATCGATATGTCGCCATATCTGCAATAGAAACGGATGTAGGTTGAATTGAAAATTTCAGCCTAAAGAAACGAAACTGGAATTACGTAGCATTTGACTGGGTCCGAATTGATATAGCTTAAACCGGACGATGTGTATTGTATTTGCCAATAAATGTGGAATATAACGCGCATAGATTTGTCGACATACCACCAATAGCAGCGAGGATACCTTTAATTGAATATTGAAGCCTGATTATGCAAAACTGTAATAACATTGGAATGGACGGGAAACAGAGTTGACACAGCGTTAACACGAGAATGTGCGCTATATTCAGCAGCAAATTAGGAGTACAACGCGCATCGATTCGTCGTCATATCTGCATTAGAAGCAGAGATTCGTGGAGTTGAATATTTAAGACAGAATTCGCAAAACTGCAATTATGCTGGATTTTATTGGGTCCAGTGTTGACATAACGCGAACCGGCTTATGTGCGCTACATTTGGCAGCAATTGAGGAGTACATCTCGCATCTAACTAGCGACAAATCTCCAATTGCAGCGGTGATACGTTGTATTTGATATTCAATAGTGGGCCTGTTACGATAATGATAGTATTCTACTTTGACTGAAAGAATGAAACGCATTACACGTCTCAGTGTCAAAGTAAGTTACATTGCCGATATTTCGTCAGAAAATTAGCGCGTCTGAAATAAATTGCCGTCTCGATGAAACCATTTTATTTGAAGCTTTACGCTACAGTTCTGAATCATTTTCGCCGGACAAGACCGTTTCAAGTACTCGCAAATGCCAGTAGTCAAATTAAGGTACAAACTATCAATTAGAGTCTAATACATTTTAGTGGTCCAACATCGATGGGACGATTTCGCATCGAAATTTTTTGAGGACCACGTAACCTTCTAACGTCGACCGCCGCGCGAGCAGCGGATAAGCTTGCTTCGTGCCTTAGGTTCCTCTCACCACGTACTCTACTTCTTGCTTCTTGGTTGGCAGCTTTAGCGGCAGCTGGTCCGAGAAGCTGCATCCTGACCCGCTTTCTCGTATGTCGGATGTGACGTCTTGCTCTCCGCCGTAGGCACTTGTCGGATCTACATACGTTGAACCATTTGCGCGAGACAAGCGCGGCGCTCTGCAGGGACGAGGGATCTAATTTTCGAAGTATCAAGTGCGAAACCTCCAGTGGTAGTTCGGAAATGATATCCACCTTGCTTGGCACGTACAAACCAACGACGCGTAATACTGATCTAAAAAACTCCATGTTGCTTCTACTGTTGCTGGAGCACAACTGACGGTCTGGCTGATAATGGAGCCTTATATATGTGCTGCTCGTCACGGTACACTGCGATTTCCGGTTCCGGGTGAGAGTGCTGGTCAGTCAGAATCGATCGCGTGTGCATGTATTTCATATATATATATATATGTCGGTGAGACGTTAAGATTTGGTTTAGGGTTGTGGGCGCGAAACGAATCTACACTCAGATTAGATGTTGCCGTTATACAATAGAGGAGATATTCGCTAGTGCAGGTATGATTATCACAGAATCTGACAAGTAGACGCGACAATCAGATACTCGAGAAGCTAATGACAATGATCCTAGGTTCCATAACGAATCCGCGGCCAACGGGATGATAGAGATACGTTCTCGCAAAGTCCAATTCTGACCGATCGTAAAGGTAGTATTCTTTCCGTCAATGAATTCGCACAAGAGAAAGAATCTCTGGCTCGGTGATGCCACCGAGGAAAACTATATGGGGTGTGTCTAGGGACACGCGGTCATCGAATTTGTGGAGAAAAGTATTCGCTCGGAGAGTGAGGGAAATTGACGTTACTGTTAATTGGTCAATTTCCCTGTCGATGGTTAGGGAAGGGTGCCAGCCGCCCTTAGGAGAAAGTTGCTAGCGGGAAGCGTCGTTCGTGAGAAAAAACAGATTTCTCTTAACTTCCCATAGTTGGAACAAAGACTGTTTGTCCGTTTGAAGGACTTTAGCTAAATCCTAAGATTTATAGCGGGTCCTCGGGCTAGCTGCACATGTACTGTGGAGACGCATCGACATCTGGTAATCATCTTACTCGAAGAATAGAATCTGCGTGTGGCGAGTCACGGAACAGAGACCGTCAAGATGATCACTGTCAAATGTCGCTACAACTATTTCCTTTTTTTCTAAGAAGAGCTCTAGAGTTACTTTCATGCCTTTGTTAGACGGAACGTTCATCCCTTGACCGCGGCTACGTTCGGCGACTGGTTGTCGCCTCGGGCCCAAGCTCACTATCATAACTCTCAGACAAATACAATTGGACTAAACGACGACATTTGTTTAATTACAGCTACGTTAGAATCTAGATTACAGTATTGAGGGGTTTTCCCGAAATTCCAAAGGGAAGGCTCCGGTGTCTTTCCATCTCCGACATATATATGTCGGGTTCACATTATGATTAGGGTTAGGGGCGTAAAACGAATCTTCATTTGGACTACGCGTTGTTGTTATGCAATAGAGGAGATATTTACTTTAATAGTCGATATTTAATTTCATACTCGAGAAGCTAATGGTAATGATCCTAGGATCATTAACGAACACGCGGTCAAAGCGATAACAGAATGCACTTTCTTCCAAAGTCCAAGTTGTACCCAACTTCCTTGTCTACGACACATGTATTACTCAACTCACTCTTTGTCAAAACATAGAATATCCACCGAACGTAAAGACGCTACGTAACTCGCTTACGTGACCTTACGAGAGAATGACTTTCCAGCACGATGTTGCTGCAAAGGAAAGCTATGATGGGTGTGTCTAAGGGCACGAGATCGTCGGTTTCGTGGAACAAAGCCTTCCTTATGAAAATGAGGGAAATTGACGTTACTGTTAATTGATCAGTTTCCATGTTGGTGGTTAGAGCAGAATGCTAGCCGCCCTTGAGGGAAAGTTCCTAACGAGAAGCGTCGTTCGTGAGAAAAATAGATTTCTCCTATCTTCCCGTAGTTGTGACAGAGACTGCTTGTCTGCATAAAGGATTTTAGTTAACTAAATCTTAAGAATTATAGCAGGCCCTCAGGCTAAGTGAACATGTACTGCGGAGATGCATCGACATCTGGTAATCATCTTACCCGAAGAATGGGGTCTGCGTGTGGTGAGCCACGGGACTGAAACCGTTGGGACGTTTCCTGTTGAGTGCCGCTACAACTATTTCTTTTAAGGAGAGATATAGAATTACTCCATGCCTTTGTTAGACAAAACGTTCATCCCTTGACCGCGGCTACGTTCGGCGACTGGTTGTCGCCTCGAGCCCAAGCTCACTATCACGAATCTCGAACAAATACAATCGGATTGAATGACGGCAATTGCTTAATTACGGCTTTGGTAGAATCTAGATTACAGTATTAAGGAGTTTTCCCAAAGTTCCAATAGGAAGGCTCCGGTGTCCTTCCATCTCCGACATATATATCTTATGAATTCATGCTCATTCGCGCTTGTACTGACCGGGTAGAAAGCGACCAAGTTGAATCTTGAATACCGTGTATCTAAGGGCATTGCGGAATCTGTCTTGTGCATTCATGTACATATTGCCTTCGCTCAGAAAAGGATTTTCATCGGGAAAATCGATAAGCGCTGAATCATTTCACAACAATATATCACAATTGAAATAATGCTAATCGAGTGTGTAAGGAATCAGAAATAAGTCACTGTTGACATTTGTCGTAATGGCAGTGAATAATTCTCAGCGACCGAAGGGGAATGAAGAGCTGTAACAATTTAGTGCTGATTTGTACGAACCGTGCAGCAACTACAACCGAATCTCTACCGTACAATTGGTCTGTACATTACCTAGCACGTGCCTCTAATGCCCGATTTACATGTAGGCTGTGGCCGCCCTACCACAATATTGGTTGAAGACTTTTACTGCGTAAACAATCTACACCGTAACGTTAAAATAGTCGATACAGGCGTGCCAAAACCTGTTATGCCTTAAGTTACAGCTGTCGCAGGGAAGCTATGAAACTCGTAAATGTAGATACCTAGATTTCACCTAAAATATTGTGGCCCATTGTAAGACACGTACTGTAATGCCAGGGATAGTTACGTTACAATAATTTAAGAATGGGTCTACAATACGTAGACGACTTTCATTTTCTTTCCCTACGAGATCTGAAGAGATAAAGAGAAGGACAAGAAATTACATATTACTATTAACAGATATAACATAATAATAGACAGAGAAAGTGATTATGAATGGTTGCTCCCAGGTTATAATCGAATTTTCGTAGTATTGTTAGTTCGAAGTCACCTTCCTAGAATTCTTATATCCAATATTCGAGTTCCAATATCGCACCGCTTCAGATTTGCCGCTTTATTCAGCTTTCATTCGACACAATGCTTCAATTAAACTTTCTTTACTCCACTCAGCTCCAAGATAAGTGTTAATCTTTCTTTTATACTGAGCCTATATCTTGAGATTAACACGAACATGAAATGAGAGAAAACGAGAAAAATAGTATATACAAATGTGATTGGATTACGAAGCTTATCATTAACAATTAAAAAATTTGCCTTGTGATGTTTTGGCCACGTTATCTATGTTAAAGCACCCTTCCTGTATTTGGAACTATAAGAGCGGCAATTTAATCGATTTAGCTTCTGCTGATACAGCGTGGAATCACTTTCGGCTAAAGGTGCGACATCTGTCCTAAACACGCGTAAAGTGGAAAATTTGAACATTCATGGTATCTGTCACTGTGTAGCTGCATGCGATTTTTTTACGGGTGTGACCCAGAAAGTGTTCAGCAATCGGAAAAAGAACAACTGCATTCCTCCAAATGAAACAAGACATTTCTTAATACAATAATTAATCTGGCATTGCGTACCCTATAAGTACTTATTAACATATCTATAGGGTATCTAGAAAGTACCAATAGCGGGGAGACAAAATTCTTGAAGGCGTTGAAGAGCAAGACAAGCATAATGCACTTCAAATTATCGTCATACCTGTAATTGCGAGGAATTGAATATTTCAACCTAAACTAAACAATCTGCATATACATTGGATTTGAACGGGTCCAGAGTTGACATAGCGCAAAACCGGATGATGTGCGCTGCATTTGGCAGCAAATGTGAAGTATAACGCGCATCGACTTGTGGGCATATGTGCTATAGCAGCGGATATACCTTGAATTGAACATTTGAGCCTGAATATGCAAAACTGCAATTACGCTGGATTTGACAGTAACCATAGGTGCCATAGCTTAAATCGGATCATGTGCACTGTATTTGGCAGCAAATGTGGAAGAAAACGCATATCGCAATTCGACATACCGGCAATAGAAGCGGAGATACGTTTCTTTGTACATTTAGGTATGAATATACATAACTGCAATTACACTGGTTCTGACAAGGACCATAGTTGACATGGCACAAACCGGCTGAATAGCGCTCCATTTTGTAGCAAATTTGGAGCATAACGCGCATCGAATTGTCGTCACACAGCTCATAGCAGCGGAGATACATTCTAATAAATATATAAACCTAAATATGAAAAACTGCAACCATTCAGGATTTGACTTGGACCAGAGTGAACGTAAAGCTAACTAGCTAGTGTGCGCTGCATTTGGGAATATATGTGGGGCACAAGGCACATCGAATTGTCCACATATCTGGAGTAGGAACGGAGATACGTTGGTTTGAATATTTAAGCCTGAGGAAACAAGATTGCAATCGCGCTGAAATTGTCTGGCACCGTAGTTGACATATCGTAAACCGGATGTTGTGCACTCGACATGGCATCAGATATGAAATATAACGCGCATCTAAATGTCAACATATCTGTAATAGAAACTGAAGTACGTGGTTATGAATATATCAGCTTGATTATGCAAAACTGCAATTACGTTGGATTTGTCAATGGCCACAGTAGACATAGCGCAAACTAGCTGATGAGCAATGCATTTAAGAGCAAATGTGGAGTACAACGCGCATTGAATTGTCGACTTATCTGCGTTAGAAACGGAAATAAGTTTTTTCATTATTTAAGCCTGAATATGCGGAACTGCAACTACGCTGGGTTTGACTGGGTTTCCGGATTTGACATAGACGGAACCGGATGATGAGCAATGTATTTGGCAGCAAATGTGGAGCATAACGCGCATCCGTATGTCGCCATATCTGCATTAGAAACGGATGTAGGCGGAGATACTTTGCTTTGAATATTTAAGCATGAATATGCAAAACTGCAATGACAAAGCATTTGAGAGAGACCGGAGATGAAATAGTACAAACCGGAAATTGTGCCTCCTATTTGGCAGCATATGTTGAGTATAAAGCGCATCGATTCGTCGACATACCACCTATAGCAGCGGAGATACGTTCAATTGCATTTTGTAGCATTTATATGAAAATCTGTAATGACATTGGATTTGACCGGGAACTGAGTTGATACAGCGTAAACACGAGGATGTGCACAGTATTTGGAAGCAAATGTGGAATATAACTCACAATGTATTGTCGACATGTCTGCTATGCAAACGGAGATACGTTAATTTGAATATGTGACGCTTTGTAAACAAAATTACATATACGCTGAATTTGTCAGGGACTAGAGTCGACATAGCACAAACCGGCTGATGTGTACTATATTTGGCAGCAAATGTGCGGTATAAGGCGCATCGAATTGTCGGCATATCTGCAATAGAAGCAGAGATTCGTTGCATTGCATACTTAATCCTGAATATGCAAAAATGCAAATACGCTTGATTTGACTGGATCCAGATTTGCCATAGCTGAAACCGGATGATGAGCACTGTATTTAGCAGCAAATGTGGAGTAAAAAGCGCATCGCATTTTACGACGTATAGGTAGTAGGAGCGCATATAGTATATAACGAACAGTTCAGCGTAAATATCCAAAGCTGCAATTACACTGGATTTTACAGTGATCGGATTTGAAATAGCGCATCTCGGATAATGTGCAGCCTATTTGGGAGTAAATGTGAAGTATAAAGCGCATGGAATTATGGCCATATGTTCTATAGAAACAGAGATACGGTGATTTGAATATTTAAGCATGAATATGCAAAACTGCAATAACGCTGGATTTAGCTGGGTCCTGATATTACATAGATCAAATCATATCATGTGCACTGCATTTGTCAGCAGATGTCAGTATAAAAGCGCATCGAATTATGGTCACATGTTAAATAGAAACGGAGGTACGTTGATTTGAATATTTAAGCATGTATATGCAAGACTGCAATGGCAGAAACATTTGACAGGGGCCAGAGATGAAATAGCACAAACCGGATGTCATGTCTCGTATTTGGCTACATATGTTGGAGAATAACGCGCATCGATATGTCGACGTACCACCAATAGCAGCGGCGATACGTTTAATTGCAAATTGAAACAATAATATGAAAATCTGTAATGACATTGTATTTGACCGGGAACAGAGTACATACAGCGTAAACACGAGGATGTGCACTGTATTTGGCAGCAAATGTGGAATATAACTCACATTGTATTGTCGACATTTCTGCAATAGAACGGAGACACGTTGCTTTGAATATTCAAGCACGAATATGCAAAACTGCAATGACAAAGCATTTGACAGGGACCACAGGTGAAGTAGCACGAACCGGAAGTTGTACACGTATTTGGCAGCGTACCCGGAGTACAACGCGCATCGATTTGTCGTCATATCTGCATTAGTATCAGAGATACGTGGAGTGTAATATTTCTGACAAAATCCGCAAAACTACAATTACACTGCATATGACACGGATCAAAGTCGACATTGCACAAACCGGCGGACCTATACTGTATTTGGAAGCAAATGTCCGGTATAACGCTCAACGAATTATCGACATATACGTAATATCCTTGACGAAAAGGCCTAAGAGATCGGTCGAAACATAAACAATGTCACGAGAGCCGAGGCATCGTCGGGTCCATGAATGTGCCGTCGGTCCCTTCAAGTGAATAGATTCGGAAAAATGGCCTACGTGACCTTGGCCACGGGTGTTTGCGGAACACATGTGCGGTGGGGCGAAAAAGACAAAGGGATGCTAGAGTCGTAGTGTGAGTTGAGAGAGTCAGAGTTGAATTTAGCGTTGTCGTGTGAAGATCGTTGTGTTGTCGTGTCGTAAAGGCAGTGAGTAGCGAATGCGTGAAACGGGAAATTGTATTCGATTTTGTGTGAGAGCGAACGATATTGTATTAATCATACTGTTACCTACAAACAAATAATATAAACATCCCTACAAATTGGGGACTCTTCCGTGCTATAATAAACATTCCTACAAATTGGGGGCTCGTCCGCGCCACTTGTTTTTTGATCGGGAAGCGGTGTGATAAAAGACAATATCGTTGGCCGTTGAGAATAATATCGTGTGTATTCAAGCGATATTATTGAAGAAACTAAGATGGCAAATTGTGAAGAGGAACAATTTTCAAGTGAGGAAAATCTAACGCTGGAAGAATTAAGAAACAAGCTTGCACAGTTGAATCTTCCAATGTCTGGGGCAAGATCGGTGTTGGTTACCAGGCTGAATAAAGCGTGTAGAGCTGGCCGGTCTACTCCTAAGGAATCGAAGAGTGACGAAGAACCAACAGACCAGCGAGATCTAAGGAGCAGGCAGAGAGCCGAACGCAGTTCAAGAGGGAGAGGAAGACCTCGAGAAGCTGAGGACGAAAGAGTTGAGAGCGCGCCTCGTTAGTTTGGGGTTGAAAGCAACGGGAAGAAAATCCGAACTACGTGCGCGGCTACAGGCGGCCCTAGAAGGAGACGACGTATCACCCGAAGAAGAAAGCTCCGACGAAAGTGAAGACGAGGACGATAAAAGGGCGTGCGAGAATCCCGAGAGGCATGCGAGCGGTGTACCAGGAACGCGATGAGTATCATCAAAAGGTATGCGTTGGTCCAATATTGAGTCTCAAAGATGTAGAAGACTCGTTAGAGAAATTCAGCGAAGATGATCTGCTAAGTGTAAGTCAGTGGGTAGAAGATTTTGAGGAAATGGCGGAAGTGTGTGGTTGGTCGGACATCCAAATGGTAGTTTTCGCTAAGAAGCTGCTCACAGGCTCCGCTAGAGCTTTCGTGCGGCAAGAACGAGGCACGAAGTCCTGGGCGAAGCTGAAAATGGCGCTGAAAGACGAATTTGAGGATGTAGTGAGTTACCGGCAGATACATCAAGAGTTGGCGCGTAGAACAAAGAGAGCAGATGAAAGTCTGCAACAATATCCGTGTAGTATGCGCGAAATTGCGGGACAAGGAAGAGTTGATATGCAGTCTGTATTCGACTATATTATCCAGGGCATTCCCGATGAGGTCACCAATAAGACCATACTATACGGGGCCAAGAACATACTGTAACATCGCAAAATAGTTTGAACTAGAGGTCGGTCGAAACTAGAAAAACCGTGTGAGTAATCCCTTGTGTGGTTGGTTTATGTTAAGAGTGCCTACGTGACTAAAGTCACCTAGTTCTTACATAGATATGAGAAAAACAATAGACAACGTGAGAGCAGAAGGACGGTTTCGTGTTTTCAAGGTGGGACGACCGAAAGGGCAGAGCGTGCGAACCGAAAAGTATGTGTGTTGCGAGAGTCAGAGTTGATCGAGACGTCGAAGAGTAGAGTCGAGTCGAGAGAACTGATCGAGTCGTTAGTGTTGTAGAGTTGTGGAGTTGTTAGAGTTGTTAGAGTTGTTAGAATCGTCAGAGTATTATTAAATAACTGCGAAGTTATTTAATATAGATACGAACACCGTAATTTGCTCAGTTAAGCAAATACCGTTTTCTGTTCAATTTATACCTGTATATTTATTTATTTATTAATAAATTGTAAATAATCGGAAAAATTTATATTCTTAATTTTTCACGATATTACAAGTGGGGGCTCGTCCGGGATAGAATAGGACAGAAAACGACACTTTTTAACGGAGCTATTTGTGCTGAGGTAGAAAAGAAAGAAATAAAATGGCAAA